>CAUYQG010131187.1:0-13358 GCA_963574415.1 Tarsius wallacei
TGGGCAACTTGGCGAGACCTCATCTCTACAATAAATCAAAAAATCAGCCGGGCATGGTAGCGCGTGCCTGTAATTCCAGCTACTCGGGAGGCTGAGGCGGAAGGATCGCCGGAGCCCAGCAGGTCGAGGCTGCGGTGGCCGTGCACTCCAGTCTGGGCGACAGAGTGAGACCCCAACTCAAAAAAAAAAAAAAAAAAAAGAATTGTGACAAATGATAAACGGAAAAGGAAAACAGAGTAAGGAGACTGAGCTATGATGATTGGAGGAAACTTCAGACAGGTACAAAGGAAACTTCTCTGGCATCTGAATGAAATAGAAGAGAGCCAAATAATACACAGATGAAACGTGTCCTAGGCAAGGGGAGTAGCAAGTCATAGTTTCTGAGAAGTGAACATGCTTGGCTCGTCAGGAACGGCAGGAAAACCAGTGGCTGGGGAAGCAGATGATTAACTGCTGTGAGGAGAAGGTTACCAAGTCGGAAAAATAGCAAGAGGCCATGTCTGGGGCGGTCTGGCCTTGGAAAAGATACTGGATTCTATTCTAAATGGGATTGCTCGTGAGAATCTGATGGGGGATTTTAAGCAAGAGGGTAGAATGGCTTGCTTTACATTTTTACAACTTTGCTGGGTGGAAATGCTGGACAGAAGCTAGGAGACCTTGCCAGTCCCTATACCTGTTTTGTGTTCCACCTTTAACTTTCAATACTTATTAAGACTCTTTTGTTCTCAAAATAATATTTTAAATCAGTACTATGACTTTATCATTTCCACTTATGTTTGCGATATTTTGGCACAGAGGCTGTTTGCTGTCTCCTGTCCTATGTCTGACAGGAGACAGCAAACAAACAAAAATTCCAGGGAGAATTTTTCTAAAACTCAGTTCCCATGTAATTACATTATTTTCTCGATTGTAACTCCTTATTGTAAGCCTATCAACAAAGACTAGGTATAAACACTAAAATGGCCAAAGTGTATCTATATATTGTTGAACCTGCTATCAAAATAGCGAATATATTTCAACAACACATGGTTAGATATGACATTTTGAGCCTTTGAAACGAAATAACCGAGTAGGAAGAGAAGAAAAATGAGTAATCTGTTTAAATGCTCAGATTTTTAACTTTTGCAGGAGCAAACTTGGATTATAGAAAATTATCACCCTGGCCATAGTTTCGCTAAGCTATGGTGTGGCCATGTGTTCTTTGAGCTATGGCCAGGCCATGTTTTCTTAAGTTTTGGCCACCCTCCCCTCCCTTGGGGAGGATAATTCCTCTCTCTCTCTCTCTCTCTCTCTCTCTCTCTCCAATTTACTTTCAAAATAAACTGTATTTTCTAATTTAACTTTTGTGCAATTCTTTGCATCTTTCATGTAGCATCGGATGGCACACATCAGACACCTAAACCCCCGACCAGCCTGATCTACATTCTGGAGGTCCCACTGGGAGTGTGACCCTAACATTTTTTGGAAGTTCCACCTAGATTTGCCGCACTTGCCTCTGAGTGTTGGCCTGCTTTCCAATCTATGAAAGATGAATAACAAACTTTATTTCCTTCTTTAAAAAAAAAATTATCACCCTATGGTATCAGCACCTTCAGGAGGTAAAGTTAACCTAATGAGCTAATTACTTACATAGAGAGAAAATTGCCTACTTGATACTCATGCCAATTTTCTTTTGTCTTTTTTTTTTTCCTGGCTGCTATTTTCTATTTCCTTTCTCGCTGGAAAATACATATTTTCAATTAAAAGCGTACATATTTTTAAATGGAAGCGTTTGTTTTACAAGAGCTATCCTTATATTAAATTTAAGCAGGGACATATGCTAAAAATGGAAGCTGGTGTCGTAATGTGCTTCTGGTCCTCTGGGAAATTTTTTAACTCAACAGGCTATGAAGATCATCATAAATCCCGAGGACAGTAATCCAGAAACTGCTAATGATTGCATTCTTGCCTGTTGAAGAAAATGTGCAGGGTCAGCAAAGAACTATTAATGACAAGCATGAAGAAGATGGAAACCATGGCCTGCCTGCACAAGGGAATCTTTATTTGCAGGCTACAGTTTTTGAGCTTAAAAGTTGTCAAGAAGCTCTGTTGCCACGTACTCCAAATGATGCGCTGATTAAGAAAGGTCAGTATGTCTTTTGGGAAGTTGACAGTCGTGATATAGTAACTATGCAAAGCTGTGAGTCTCCAGAGTGGTATTTGTGTCTAATCTGTATGGTCACAGGAAATATAGCTGCCAAGAATGCCATATTCATTATCTTGAGTAGTTTTATCAGCACTACCTGATGTCGTACTCAGAAGAAAAATTACCAAAAAAAAATTTTCCTGGCTATTCAATCATGGATTCTTTGTGAAGTGTGCTTGAGGCAAACTCTGTGCCTGGTTTTCAGGTAATAAAGGTTTTCAAAAATAAGGCCCTGTCCTTGCCCACCTTGTGCTAAAAATATGAGAGGGAAAACGTATAAGAATGTATTAGAACATAATATGATCATTGCTACTGTAGAAGTAAAATCAAAATTTTGGGGGAAAATCCTAGAAAAACATGGGCCATTAAGAAAAAAATGTTAGGAGATGTGCTAAGTGGGCTTGAGGACTCTGCACAAAATATGTATTTATAACCTATGAATAAAGAACTCACAGACGACATACTCAAAGATGTCTATGCATAAGAAAATAAAAAATAAAGTAATATTTTTCACATTCTCTAAGTTATTTATACTAACATCTCTAGCACTAAAGACTGTTTTGATTCTAACTCTGTTGTTTTTCTACTGTACAACAGAAGCAAAGGTCATTTCTCAATCATTTTACTGATCATAAAAATATTTGTTGTGTGCCTATTATATATGATTGCTTTTTCTAAAATCTGGCAATAACATTGCAAACACAAATGGGCATATTTTTCTTTGAGGTAGCTGATATTCTATAAAAGTAGGTATATATTATTCTACATACAAAAGTAAAAATTAGAGTTTCATTTCCAGTCTGAGGAGTTTGCTGCTAACATCACCCCAGCAATTAACTACTATCTGCAAAAAATACACACAAAAAATAACTTCTGGAAGGTTTTTTAGAGTGAATTGTGAAAGCAAAGATTGAAGGAAAGTCAAAACAAGGGAAAATTTGATCAGATCAGGGTGGTTCTTCTGTTTTTGCAGTTTTAGCCTGAGGATAGGCCACAATCTCTGCTCAGCTCAGGGCAGCTGAAACTGTCAGAAAACTTGCAGTCTTTCTGGCTTGAATAACAATGAAAGAAAACTTGAAGGGTCCTAGTCAGCATGAGGGAGCAACCCCTAAAAAGAGTTCCACAGCAGAGTAACCACAGTTCCTGTGTGTTCATTCTGATAAAGTAGTGCTGGCTAACCCTTGAGCAGCAGACACCTTAGAGAAGGTGAGGAAACTTCACTGAAAATCAGTCTTCCTCTCACTGTTGGTGAGAAAGATTTTACATTTGGAGTCTAACCAAGTCCCTATGTGTTGGGGAAAAAAAAGCAAAAAATATTAACACTTTGAGAAGGAATATAATAAAGTTCACAGCTTCCACAATATAACATTCACAAAGTCCAAAGTAAAATTTATATTTATTTGACATAGGTTAAACCAAGGAAATGCACCCCATTTTTTTTTGAGTCTGAGTCTCACTGTGGTGTCCAGGCTGGAGTGCAGAGTCACATGGTCACAGCAGCCTCGACCTGCTGGGCTCAGCTGATCCTTCCACCTCAGCCTTCCAAGTAACTGGAACTATAGGTATGCGCCACCATGCCTGGCTAATTTTTAAATTTATTGTGAAAACAAGGTCTCATCAAGTTGCTCAGGCTGGTCTTGAACCTCTGGGCTCAGGCAATCCTCTTGCCTCCGCCTCCCAAAGTACTGGGATTACAGGCATGAGCCACTGCACCCCTCTATGTGATCCATTTCCAAGAGAAAAGCGTTGGAAGTCAATGCTCAGAAGACTCAAACATCACAGATATCACTTAAGCAGATAGTGTAACCATGGTCAGTGAATTAAAACAAGTAGGAACGCACACATAAAAAAAATCTTAGAAGATAAATTAAAAAATAATTAAAATAAATAAAATAAAAACTTTAGAACTACAGAAATACATTATCTGAAATAAAAAGATAACTGAATGAGTTCAACAGAGGAGAAAAGAATCAGTGGCCTGGGAAATACGTTAATAGAACTTATTTAATTAAAGAGGAGAAAAAAATGATAGAAAAAGAAATGATCAGGGAATACAGGGACTTATGCAAAAACAGGGAAAATACATGAAGAGTTTCAAAAGGAAGGAAAAAACAAATGACAGAAAAAAATGTGAAGAACTAATGGCAATAGCCATCATTTTGGTGAAACACAAATAAATGATTTTAAGAAATTCAGCGAACCCCAAGAATCTAATTAAAAAAAAAGAAATCTATGCTCTGACACATTATCATCAATGAGCTAAAAACAAAGGGTCAATCTTGAAAGCAGAGAAAACATATTACAATTTTTTGAGAAAAACATTTTTTGAAGGACTGTGGACTTCTCAGAAGAAACCATGGAGGCAATAAGATAGTGGTCTAATATTGTTAAAGAACTAAAACAAAAAGGCAAACAATCAGTCAACCCAGATTTCCAAAAAAAATCTTTCAAAACTAAAAGCATCCTAAAACATTTTAGATAAATAAATATTAAAAAATTGTGTACCAATTCTTTCAGAAAACAGACTAGGAATTAATGTCTCAACTTGTTCTTTGAGGCAATCAAAACTCTGATACTAAAACTTGTCAGACATCAAAGGGAAAAATAAAGTTACATACAACTATTCCTCATACACATGAGCATAAACATTTGTAACAAAAGATTAGCATATTAATTCCATGTCGAATATGGTTAATCCCAGAATTGCAGCATTTATGTTATTGATATAATGCGAAAATTGTATCAATAATTATTGAATTTAGCAGGGATATAGGAACAAAGTTTATGTGCAAAAATTAGCTGTGTGTTATATATATGTGTATACACTCATATATTTATAGCAAATGATTGGAAAGTAAATTAAAACAAAAATTCCACTTACAATACTGTCAGAAGATACTTAGGAATGAATGTAGCAAAGATGAAAGAACTCTTACTGAAAAACTACAAAAGATGGTTGAGAAGATTTGAAGAAGCTATAAAAATAATGAAGAAATATGACTTGCTAATTGATAGGAAAACTCAATACTGTTAAGCTGACAATTTTCTATCCAATTAATTATCAACTATAACCCAGACTTAATCAAAATACTGCTAGCATGTATATTTTAGAAATTGACAAGCTGGTACTCATATCTATGTGTAAGTCAACACATAAGAATAACCCAAGTCACAAAAAGGAAAAAAGGAAAACTGTAGCATTTATCCTGTGTGAATTCAAAACTTATTTTACATCTGTTTTTATTCAACAATGTACTCCTTGCAGAAGGGTTGACACTTATAGGTTAATGGGAAAAATAGAGTTCAGAAATAAACCTGCACCTATATGCTTGAGTAACTTTTTTAAAAGAAGCCAAGGCAATCAGTGGGCAGAAGAAAGACCTCTCAAAAATGGTGCTGCAAAATTAGATACCTAAAAGGACTAATAAGAACATCGTCCCTTCCATTACATCAAACTAAAAAAGATCACAAAATGGATAATGAGTTTAAAAATACAAACAAAAGTATAATAATTTTAGAGTAAAATGGTAGAAAATCCATGTGACTTTGGTGTAGGTAATGATTTT
This sequence comes from Tarsius wallacei, assembly GCA_963574415.1. Taxonomy (NCBI): domain Eukaryota; kingdom Metazoa; phylum Chordata; class Mammalia; order Primates; family Tarsiidae; genus Tarsius; species Tarsius wallacei. The sequence goes on from CAUYQG010131187.1 coordinate 5,752, forward strand.
TTAGACAGAATCTAAAAGCATAAACCATAAAAGGAAAAAAAATACTAAATTGGGTATTGTCAACATTTAAAAACATGCTCTTGAAAGACCTCATTAAGAAAAGACAGGTCACAGCCTGAGAGAAAATATTCATAATATATAGAGCTGACAAAGGACTGATACCCAGAATGTATAAAGAATTCTTACAACTCAATCATAAGATGCATACTTCAATAAGAGGTGGGTAGATCAGAGTAAACATTACTCAAAAAACAGATAAGTAGGTTGAAATGCAGATATGACATAGTTTCTCATCAAGGAAATACAGTAGTAACTTTTCCACAAAACCTACTACTGAACTTCCATGAAAATGCCTAAGAATGGTTAAAAATACAGGGCTGACAATACTTAGAATCGGTGAATATGGGGAGTAACTTGAACTCATAAACTGCAGATATGAATGTCAAATAGTATACCCACATTGGAAAACTAAGAAACCTGGAAGTTTCTTAAAACATAAAGCTTTCACCTAGTATGTCATCCAGGGTATTCTTCTAAGAAACATAAAAACATATCTCAATTAAGTTGAAAAAATAAAGACAGGCAGATAGATGATAAATTAGATATATGATACATCAATCAATTGATAGATAGATTGAGGATAGGTGATTAGAAGTCTCAGAATTGATAGGTCAAAATACTGCTTTAAAGCAGCCAGGCTGATCAACATTTTCCAACATTAAACCAAGAAGAGGTGTATAGCTGATATCATGCTAACAGAAACCACATATTAAATACAAGAAAAAAGTTCAAAATGGAAAAAGTAATCAGAAGCCAACTAGTATGCAGATGCCAAAAGATAGAGGTCTAAAATACACAATGCCTATTGATTATGGCAAAAGGGAAGGTTGGAAACAACACCTGAAGCTGAAAGATTGGTGGGTCTTAACTGGAAAGAGAGAAATCTTGAAAGAGAATGAGGCAGGGTAATTAGCACAGGTTAGACATAGATAAATAAGTTTCCCATAGGCACGTTTTAAGAAACATTCAGACATTTTAAAAATTACATTTTACTGCAAGTCAAACTCCAACCTACCTCACTCCCTCAGCAAATCAAAAGAGAACTCCATCAGATGAGAGAATAAGAGAACCCAAATTTTCAATTCATGGTTTAATGCAATAATCACTAAAAAACTTTCAGGTCCCCTGAAAAGCCAAATACCACTCCTTAACTGACCAAAGCCACAGAAATGATAAGACCACCTTTTAGCTCAAAAACTTGTGAATTGGAAACATCTGGCAGATCTCCTGCAAAAGACAATGTGGTCAGAAAAAAACTACCCTCCCATTTTCTTCTCTCATCAGGAGCCCAGAGATGTCCATCTCCAGAGTGGTGGTTTCCTGGGTTCCACCCTCTTTAACATATCAATCATTGTGAAGAGATATCAGGTCTATTGCAAAGAGCAAAATTGCAGTTTCTTTCACCCATTCCTGCTCTGGTATGTCTCCCTTTCCTTTCTCTCTTCTTTCTTTAATAAACTATATTTGAAAACTTTACTGACTGTTCTAAAATTCATTTTTAAAACGAGCCAAAGAATCCATGGGTTTTGCACCACACCCCAAGGGGCTTCATCTGGCGCCCAACATGGGGCCTGGAGCTCGCAGATACCGTGGGTCTGTAAGTATGGCAGCAACAGCTTCTATTTCTCTCTTCTCTCTCTGTCTCTCTATCCCCCCTCTTGACCTTTGCCATTTTCTTTTTCACTCCTTTTTCTTCTTGGAGTCACCTATGGACTCTCCTCCCTATCACTCAATTTCTACTCCCTCCAGCCAAAGTTCCTGGCCTCCTTGATGGGAGGTGAGCAGAGGAGAAAAAGGAGTGAAGACTCTACACCATGCAGAACTAAAACTCCAGTGATCCTCCGTGATGAAAGGCACAGAGGGAGTGAATACTGCCCAACTTCATTTCCATGTGGTCCCGGGAGACCCCTTTTCTTTTTCTCATGCTTGACTCCTACTGCTCTACAGAAGTGAAGGAAGGATTCCTACTGGGAAAGGAGACAGAGTGTTTTTCTGTGATATTTAAGCAGTTAGATGGTTCTTGTTTTCAAATGGCAGCAGCCAGCTTACTTAGGAGTGAGTCTGTTTCTAAAGGTTTAGACCTTGCCTGAGATAGCAATCAACTATTTGTCTCTGAAAAACTGTTCGAAGTTCTCTTAAAAGTGTGTAATGTATGTTAAGCCTCTAATTTAAAATTTAGTGCTAGATAACACCACTGTTTGTATTAGAAGGTTTGCCAAAGAGTTTTTTTTCTTTATTTCTTTTTTTGGATGCACCTGACCAGCGGCTCCTGCAAGACAGGTAAAGCTTTAACTGCTAAATTCTCTAGGAGACATGCTGGGGCATGGGAACTGGCCATTCCCACCTGATGAAGTCACTTTACTAAGCCTGGCGCTTCTGTGAGGTAGACAAGATGCTGGATGCTCTATGTGGCACAATAACGCGTGAGAACTGATCACTTTCACCTAGTTGTCCGCACTTAACAACTAAAACTGCAATTCAGTAACATATAAAAGTGTCTTAACAAATTCACCTGTTCATAATTAGAAATAAGTAAAAATAAATCATCTTACATCTACACAGTCTGTTCACTCTAGAAAGGTTTTGTATCAGACCATTTCAAAGACACTGTTGGAAAGCCCAAAATTAAATTTCATTGGTTTATGGCACTCAGGTCACAGGCACATAGTCACAGGTAGTCCTACGCGGGTGGATTCTTAAGCTGTGAAAAGCTTCAAACGGCGCTAGGCATGCTCAACCCAAAAAAGGCCATCAAGATCCCATAAATGCCTGTCATAGCTGCTTATGGCTTTTCTGGTTGCTTTCAGAATCTTTCTTTGAAAAACGTAGCACACAAGTGTTCAAAGGCAGAATTCTGGGTTTTCAAGGAATGCAAACAAGAAAATGCGCATACTCACTCTATATCCTCAGACACCCCATTGGGACCTATTTTTAAAAATCAAAAAAAATTAAAATTATGCAGCTTAAAATAAAAAAAGCTAACACATTATTGCAATCAAATTTATGCATTAAAAACATCTGCAAAAGACAATGTGGTCAGGAAAAGACCAACACTCCTCTTCTCTTTTCCCACCAGGAGCCCAGAGATGTCAGTCTCCAGAGTGATAGTTACCTGGGCTCCACCCTCTTTAGCATATCAAGTTCATTATAAAGAGCAAACGTTTGGTGTCTTTCGCTCAGGCCAGTTCTGGCAAGTCTCCCTTTCTTTTCTTTCTTTTTTCTCTAATAAACTTTGTTTCAAAACTTTCCTGGCTGCTCTAAAATTCATTTTAGAAAGGAGTCAAAGAATCCACGAGTTTTGCGCTGCACCCCACCCGGCATCAGGGAAAAGACTCAGGATAGAACTATACATTTCTGTCTAGGAAAGAAATATCTCATGTGTCCAGTCCAAGGCTTAATCTACCTAGAAAGGGCAAATATAGAAACTGAACTGGAGTAAAAACTGGAGGAAGAAAGACTGAAAGATGGTTTGTACCAAGATCCTATGTTTTCAGAGACAAAGAAAAAATGAGAATAAATCAAAATAGCAAATTGAGGAGGTTGCTAGGGAAAACTGGAATAACTTAAGGACCCTAATTTACTTTTAGCCAAACACTAGGACCAAAAGGAGTGTTCGTGTGTATGTTTTTCTTTATCCAAAGAGACTTAAATAGTTTGTTTCTGACCCACAACTCGCAAATTATAAATCATGTGAATGTGAGAGCAGCTATACCTAACCCTTCTCTGAAGAACGCCATGCTGCTGCAGACATTGGGAGTGTTAGGGAAACACTGAGAATGCTTAAAGAATTTGTGAATTCTGAAATAGAGAAAGGGAAAACATAGAAAAAGCAGAAAGAGCATATGTGGAAGCTCATTCTCAAGCCTCAGTTCTAGACAAGGCCAGTCCCATCTTTTGGGATCTCTGGCCAAATGTACATCTATGTGTTTATTTTACCTACAATGACTGCAGATTTTTGAAATACAAATTCAATTGGCTGACATGAAGGGTTAGATATTGTTTCCATTTGATAGGAGTACATGTAATAATCAATGGGTGTCATAGAAATTTTGGTAGATTAATAATTGATTTACGGGAGCTTTGATTATGATGGGGACAAATGATTTAGAAATAAGAGTATTAGTAAAGGGAAGCCTGAAAGTTTTAGCGTAACATAGAAAAGGGACAGAAAAAAATACGAAAACTTTTCTTAGGCCTCTTCTTTATCAAATGTGTGAAAGGACAGACCGAGAGTGGGAATCCATTTTTCATCTTGTTATTAAACCCTGACACAAAGATGAGAAAGTAGAAGCTATGCTTTTGGAGAAATGCACACTTTAGGTATCATTAACCTTAACGACTTTGTCTTTTCAGAAACAGACTTCCAGGTGTCTGAGGTATCTCATAGTGGCAATCAAGCTTGCCTAGAGTAAAGGGAATTTGCAAGGCCTAAGACGTCATGCATAGGGCAAGGAATGCAAAAGTCATGGAACCTGTAATTACAAAAGTTATCACTGCTCAGAGGGGGAGCAGGTGGGGATTCGATTTTTCCAGTAAATTGGGCCCTATCTACAGGGAAGCCAAGGATCCTCCAAAGCTACCCACTGGGAATGCCTAGGAGATAAGGGGTGGTGCACCCTCCACTAGCTCTAAGGAATGTCGTTTGGGAAGGTGCAGGAGAATTCGAATCCTTGTCACGCCCTTCTCTAGGGGCTATGATCATGTGGGCGGACATTAATGGGTCTCTGTGTCACAGGTTCTCCAAGACATCCACAGGTGGTTGACAAGGACGTCACGGCAGTCATGTGCAACATCTTCAAGAGAAGGATTTAAGCCAGGACTCTGTGGGGTTACTAGGCCACACTCACCTAGATTGTAGGCCCACTCCCTGTCTGTGGGGGGTGAACTTTTCTTAAATAAATCTTTTCTTCTCTCACTTCTGTGTGTCGCAATTATTTGCATCTACTGGGATCTCTGGGTTCCCGGCGCGCACCTCCAGCTTGCCAGCCTCGGCAGTGCTGCGTGCCACTCTGCGCCTCTCCACCCTCACCCGGTCCGTTCGTACCCTAACAGTGTGTGTAGGTGTTGATGGTTGGTATCTTTCTTCTCCTTCTTGAATCAGATAACCCACTGCTCTGAGACACCAGAAATACACAAGTTATGGTTCTATAAATGGATCTCTTAATAGACTAAATGAGCTGAGGAGAATTGTTTGAAGGAGACTGAGTGTCAATTGTAGTATTCCTGTGAATTTATGTGAAATATATGTGTTTATATAAAAAAATGTATAATTTGGGAAGGTAAATAATGGACATACTTCAAATATTAGTAATGGCCCCAAATCTTTTAAGATTGTAGTTAGTTGTGATCTTTAACTCTGTGTGTAGGCCTTTATTATTTTTACATAGAGCTAAGAAATGCCATTCATTAAAACAGAAATATTTTGTATCCAAATAATAGAAACGAAGAACACGTTATCACTGACCTCTGAGGTGACTCCAACAGAGGTAACATGATAGCTTTCAAAACAATTATTGCCAGCCTGTATATGACCAGTGATTCTCATAGTCAAGGGTGTCTTTATCAGTGGTACTAAGAAAAGTTTAGGGAGTGAAATATAATAGCCTCATTTTAGTTAAAGTCCAATAATGTGCAATCTGATCATCTAATAGGTAAAAAACGGACACTCAGATTTAATACTCAAAATATAAGAACAGTTGTTGAGTCATGCTGACACTTTGGTGGGTGTGTTTTCAAATTAGGGATCATCAACAAAAATCACGAACTGCATGAGCTTTGAGTTTAGAAGCTTACTTTCTGATAATTCTATTTTTATAGTCAGTCTCATGAAATAAACCCTAATTATTTTCCAAGTTGTGAGAATGACACTACCAAAAACATTTTGTGCCCCACATTTCTTAATATTTTGCTGGTTTGACATTTTATAGACTGAGAAAGGCATTCCAAGACACAGAATCAAGTTATTTGCTCTTAGGGCTAAAATTCACATTGAAGAGAATTGCAAAACTTGAAAAAAAATCTTCCAAAATGGGAATTTCCAGAGTCAACGCCATAAGGTTGTTCATGTACACAACAACAGAGAGATGCCTGAGGAAAGAAAGGAAAAGAATGTACTGGAAGTCGAGTTGCAGAGAAGAATATGACAGGCCAAAAGTGTACACAATGTTTTATAATAAGATTTTTAGCCTTTTATGCAGGTCCAATATATTTATTGTTGGAATATTAAGTGGCAAACTTGAGTTTCTATTAACTGAATTACTGATGACAATACTCAAATCTCACATTAGGAGTAAATTTCAGCTTAAAATACCTGCTAGATAAGAGTCTTGAAAATGTCATGGTACTAGAGTGTTGTTTAACACCTTTGCCAGACTGATTAATTCTCCACTAATTTATGTTTCCAATTCAGATAGCTTTTATCACCGTGTGTTTAGATTCAAAGACTAGGAGCACGAATCAAAATGTCGCTGAGCCCATGAGTTAGTGAGAGATGGTATAATGTGTCAGCATTAAATTGGTGACTAGCAGCAGAAGGAATTATCTATGGAGGGATCAATATTCCTATTAGACTTGATGCAACAAATATTTGTCTTTATGGATTTTAACTGTTCTTGGATCACATTTGTTTAATGCCAATACCAGATCAAGAAAATCTAGCAGGACTAATTTTATATTTAATTATTATATTTATCATGGTATACTAAAATAAAAACTGATTAAATTAACTAAAATATTATTTAGATGAATATGAAAGAATACATACACACACACACGCACACACACACACACACACACATACACACATATATATGAACACACACACCAGCCAGTGGCTTCTTTTCCCTAATGGAGTCTCTGCTGTATTAGCAGTATTCCAGTGAACACTAGTTTCAATGGGTAGTGTCACTTTCCTTTCTCAGTGCAGATAAAACAGACATCATAAGAAAGAAGTATATATCATCACTCTGTGTATCTTCTAATTTGGTTATAGTCACAGAACCTAAAAGCCACAATGAAACTTAGAATCATATTACCCACCTTGCATTTGGTATAATAGTAGACAAATAAACCAAAAAAGATGCTGGCAAGGATGTGGAGAAAAAGGACCGCTTCTACACTGCTGGTGGGAATGCAAACTAGTGCAACCTCTTTGGAAGACAGTGGGACGATTCCTGAAAGAACTAGAAATTGACCTTCCATATGACCCAACAATTCCACTATTGGGAATATACCCGGAGGAACTCAAATCATTCTACCAAAAAGATACCTGCACACGCGTTTGTTGCAGCTCTATTCACAGTAGTAAAAACATGAAACCAACCATGCTGTCCGTCGAAGCTGGACTGGATGAAATAAATGGTGTATATATACACAATGGAATATTACACAGCCATAAAGAAAGACAAACATATGGACTTGGCAGCAACTTGGATGGATTTAGAGTCCATACTACTGGGCAATCTATTCCAGAAACAAAGAACAGAGCACCATATGTTCTCACTCATAAGTGGACCTTGAACAATTATCATAATACTATAAGAAAGGGA
>CAUYQG010131188.1:0-30617 GCA_963574415.1 Tarsius wallacei
GCCCAGACTGGAGTGCAGTGGCCGCTCCCGGCCACCACAGCCTCGACCTGCTGGGCTCAGGCGATCCTTCCACCTCAGCCTTCCAAGTAGCTGGAACTACAGGTGCGCGCTACCTCCAATGATTTTTTTATCTCTTTTCTAACTTAACTAGTTAATGCGATGGCCACAGCCATACTTACTAGGAAAAAAATGGAGCAGTGACTGTTACTCTGCCCTCTGAGGAGTACATATAATACAGTTCTGCACACTCAAAATGCCAATAGCACTTCTACTAAAAATAGTATTAAAAATACTACTGCTCTAGCTACATCTTCTTGCTCAGATACCAACAATTCTTCAGATCCAGTGATCCTGTCACCTTTCCTCTAACCCTCATCATCCTCTCTTAACTTACCTTTCTTAGCTACCTTTGATTTTGTCTCACCATTACAATCACTCGCTTATCCCCTTCTTGCCTAGTAATACACATCTGACAAATTCTAATCCTGTTTAACAGAATTCTCCATGCCTATGCTATCATTATTGTGGTTAAAAAGTTGTAGGAGAAAAACATGTAACCACGCCAACTGGTTTAATTTTAAATTAAGGAGTACTAATCTCAAGCAGGGTGTTAGAGCTAACCATTACCTGGGAATTTATTAGAAATGTAGAATTTCAGGTCCTACTCTAAACTTGCATCATAATATGCACTACGAGATCCCTGTGTGATTCATATGCAGATTAATCTCCAACATTTCCTCCCCCTTATGATGATTCTGATATGTTTCACAGAGAAATCAGAAGCAAACTTCCAGAAGCTTCTTCCATGCCATCCACTCATTTGGCTACATTCATGTCAATATGTGCCTTTTCTGTTACTATAGGCTTAACTGTCAGATCTACAATTGAATGAAGTCCTCACCTTGTGCGCCAGATCCTAATCTCCTCTCATCTATTTAAGGAACCCCACCTAGCATTATTGCTTTCCTCAACTTTACTGGCTTAGTCCCATACATATGTTGTTTCTTCTACTTTAAAACAAAAAACAAAAACAAAACAAAACCCTATTATCCTATCCTCCTATCTTGACTCCATACCACATCATTTCTTATCAATACCCTTTTAAAGATCTTTCTATAATAATAGTCTCCAAATATTCTTTCCCACTCTTAAACTCACTACTATGTGCCCGTCACTCCACCAAAATAGTTCATTCATGTAACCCAACAGCTCTGCTAAAAAAAAAAAAAAATTCCTTAAATGTCTGACATAAGTTGCTCTTAAATATACTGTAATTCAAAATAAGCAAGCCACTTTTTTTGGGAATAAAGCTGGAAAATAAGATCTACCTTGTTTTATCCAACTATAATAAAGTGTTCTTGAAGAAAATTCATCTAATTATCAATTAATAACACTTACCTGGTTGAACATGTGTAGCCTGTAAGAAGTATTTCAAAGCTCTCTCAAAGTTCTTTTCATTTTCCAGAGCATGACCCACATTATTCCACAGTTTGGCATTATTTTTATTAACCTTAAATACAAATACAGATAGAAATAAGTTACAATTTAAAAAAGTATGACTCCAATTCACACAGATATTTGTTTGGTATACCATTAGGAATAGAAAGTAACATGAAGATGTCCCTGGGAATGAGGAAGGACCGAAATAAAAACTGCTTCCCCAAATGTACTCTCCCTTCTCCCTAACAACAACATATTAAAACCACAGCGGTTTGATTTCATTCATTTTATATATTAAAATTTTATTTGTCAAAGCACAGCGTTATTTGAAAACTGCTTAACTATTTGTATTTTTAGAATAAAGGTACTGAACATGAGAATTAAACGTTGCACTAAAGACTTTTTCTTTTTTTTGAGAAAGCAGGATTTATTGAGAGGACAGAAAAGCTCCCACAGTGGGAGGGGACCTCAAAGGATCCCCTTATTTTTAAGCTTGACATAGCTAGAGAAATTATATAGACTATAGTGATAATGGGAACCATGGAATTAAAGTTCTCAATCTGTCCTTTCACAGTTCACAGATTGGCATGGTATTCTTGCAGGTAGTAGATGACACTCAGTCAAGGAACTAGTTGCAGTGGTAGTGGCTGTAGGTTTTGACTACTGTTCTGGGAGTGAGGTCGAAATTCCTGAAAATTATCAGGTTCCACTGGTATCCTAAGAGTATAGATTAATAAGCATGGTAATGAGGTTTCACTTGTCCGAAGACTTCTGAGTTTGGAGGGAGAGTGGAGCTACTGTGTGGTATAAGAGGAGAGTCATCTGATCTTAAGTAGATTTCAAACCAAGCAATCATAGACTATTAAAATGAGGCAGCAAGCCAATAAAACTAGGTAATGGAGAGTAAAGAAATAGCAAAAGGGGTACAAATTTAGAAATCTGAAAAGAAGCATTGGTAATGGAAAACCTAAAAAAAAAAATCTTTGCTGATAATCTTTATAGAAAACAAATTTGTTTTTAAAAACACCTTTTTCTGATTTTTGCTGTCCACTCTGCAGAAATGATATATCACTTCTTTCTTTCTGACAGTATTGTAACCATTGTTTATTGTCCACATAGCAGAGTGCCATTTTTTTTTGCTGTGCAACTTACTGAATTGATGTCATCAATTATACAACCCATAATTATTTTATGTACCATTAAGAAAGAAGGCCACTAATTGATTGCAAGATGCCTTTCATTGTCAGACTTATTCTGATTTCAGAAATATTAAAAAATAAAAAAATGTGTACCTTAAGAATCTATTAAACATAGTATTCTCATTTAGACAGTTTTTTAATTTGCATTTCTAATAACTACAGCATTTAGGGAATTACATAAGTTTTAGATGTATAGCTAAGTATTATTCAGAGCTTTTGGTTATGGAATATACTATTTAAAACAAATTATTTTCATAATCTTTTGGTGAAGTACTCAATATTGACAGTTAAATGTCTTATTAAAAATAAAGTTAAACAGCTTAGAAATGGCTGTAAGAAATAATTGATGACAAACTTTCTTGTCATTCTAAACAATACTTTACCTTCAAGGCTGACATAAACAATGTATATTCAGACTCCCAATCCCAATTTCTGTGGAACGTTTTTAAGGCATGAGTGAGTATCACCACAGACAGACAAACCCAGGATAGCTTTTTAAATATACTGTTTAGGAGAAAAAAGCAAAACAAAAAAACATTGTCTCCATCACCAAAAGCATTTTAACTTTCAGAACAGAGGTAAGAAATATGTTAAATATTCCCAAAATATCATGTGTGAATTTATTCTAATTCATTTTTATCATCATGCAACTTTAGAGGAGACAACACCAAAATTAAACACTGTGAATATGACTTTCCAACTCAGTATTCAATTACATTATATATTCTAGTATTTGTCTCTGTTTCAAAAGCTTTATTTAGATGAAATGACAAAAAATTGACAGAATCAGCTTTTAATTGTGACTTTTTACAATTAGAGTTCTTTGCGCCATTAACTACAACTTGAGTTTATAAAGTGTCAATTCTTAATTAAGTTTATAAAGTGTCAATCTTATCACTGGCCATATTTAAAAATGTTTTTGTTTATAATTTATACCACATGATATTCTTGAAAAAAATTTATATTTTAAAGATAGAATTGTCTATTACAACAAGGCACAGTAAAATTAACTCTATAAAATAAATGCAAATTACTTATACAAGTTTAGGCTAATTATTTAAAGACGCATTTCCCCACTTATAAAAAGATAGTTACACTTCAATAATCTCTATGATCTCAGCTATTATTAGTATTCTCTGAGTCTGTGTTTTTGCTCCTATAACATGGTTCAATTTCTTTCTTTTTGACAGATCCACTTAGCCAGAACTAGAGAGTAATACATCAGAAAGAACAAGGTTGTTGGAAGCAGGTGTATATAAATTTGAATTAAGACTTGTTTACTACCTGTGTGATCTTCGGTAACCTATATGAGCTTTAATTTTCAGTCACAATAGAGTTAAGAATTGTCATGAATAAGTGAGAAAATAAATCTAAAGCATCATGGTTCTTGGGACAATGATAAGCATTACAAATTAGTAGTGATTATAATTGGATATACGATTATAACTGGAAGGAAGTTAAGATAAAAGCCTTAGTAGATAGTAGTGAAAATTATAGACATGGATGAGATTATCTGCAGAGTATGTGTAGTGTAAAAAAAGTGGCTGTTAAGTAAAACTCTGAAAAATATAAATATTCAAAGAGCAGGTACAGCAAGAAGAATCTGAGCAAAAGTGAGATGTGGAATAGAATTAGAAAAAAAATTTTTTACAGTCACCAAAGAAACACATTTTACATGAAAGTGTTGACTGGAGTTAGCTACTATGAGGCACTGTTATACATTTTAATATGTATAACAAAGGTAGAGAATGGTCACAATTAATAAGGTAGAGAAAGGACAGAATTTTGTGAGGTGAGGGGTGACTAGAAAATAAAAAAGTGAGAGAAGTGACCATTTCTTTTCCCAGTTGCAAATCCAAATTTAATATTATTACTTTTATGTTACTTGACCATTAATAATTTGCTTATTTGACAATTTTAGTGCCACAGCATATGTATACAATGAAATAATACCTGTAATTATAGTTTCTAAGCACACATATAGTGTGACTATGCTGTTCCTTAACTGTTAGTTTGAGAAAATTAGGACATAAAGACTATAAAGATAAAAATAAGAGCAAGAAATTAAGGGCTGCTTACTATATGCATTTTACATATATTAACACGATATGACTCACTTAAGTAGGATGACTATTATCTTAGTTCATTGCATATGGAAGTGGCAATGGTCATTTGTGACTTTATTCTCAATAACATCCTTGTTTTCATTTGGGTCTGACTCAAAGTTTGTTCTGTCTCAGGCTGTAAAATAAAATTACATGAATATGGGGAAGAACACGGGATGAGTAGGTGCTGTGGAGCTTTCCTGACTTGAATTACAAGACAAATAAGGAGACTGTTGAGATGAAAAACCAAAAGATACATAAAACATGACTTATAAACAAGATTTAAGATATTTAAATGTTATCACACTTAATTCTATAGCTAGTAAGTATTACGTGAACTAACATTTTAATTCACCTTTTGTTTGATATTTTCTGCCATCCATGGGCTACCAAAATACAGAACCCCATGCTAGGAACATATAATACTCGCTCAGCAACAACAAATCCAACTGGGAAAAAAAGGTTCGATGCAGGAATAAATGGTAATGCCATTAAACAAAGTGCCTAGAAATGAAGAGAAGATACTTTGTTAAACTAAAAAATACACAAACACTAAATCTGAATATATTATCATTTAATTTGAATAATGTACTAATGGACCATTTTTAATAATACTACGGAGAATACTAATTTAAAGATAAAGAAAGCAACGTAGGGATGGCATTAACTAACATCAGGATATATGCAAGCAAGGAGAGATGCTTAAATTTTAGAACTTATAATTATAGGCTACCTATAAACTTTCTTTGAGACCAAGATTCCTAAGATTCCTTGCTAAGGAGTGATTTCTTCTCAAGATTAACAGCTACACTTCACTGGTTTTCTGGGAAGAATATAATATACTTGAATAGTAAAATATAAAAACTTTAATCAAAGTAAATATTTACATCTTTAAACAAAAGTTGAATAGCAAGGTTCATTAAATTAAATGGTGGAAGGATAGACAGGAAGTCGAGGCTACAGTGAGCTGTGATCATTTCACTTCTAGCAAGAATGGAAGAGCTATGTATTTCTAACTGTATATCTTATATGACACTCTTCTCTGGGCTAGGAAACAAATAAAAATACAATAAATAAATAATAAAATCCATTTCTTCAAAAAGTATATAATCTAGAACTAGAAAGAAATAAAAGAAAATAAACCCATAAGGGATGCTTTATGATTCAAGAGTTCCTCCAAATTAGGAAAATTTATAATCATTTTTTATTTACATGCTAAAAATAATATGCCAAATTATACTGATAACTTTGAGATAACTTAAAGTAAATTCATAAATGAAGATGCTGTTGAACAAAGAATGATATTGCTTCTAAAAAGATGCTTCCGATGAATTAGTTTCTTACTTAATTAACTGAACATAACATCATCTGAAAAGTTAAGAAAGTTTCTTACCATTAACACAGCCTTAGAGGAATCACCAGGGTATCGGAGACTGAATACTCCCAAAGCCCCCAGAAAGCAAAAGAAAGTAAATGTGGCCAGATTTCGAATATCCAGTAATGACTCTATAAGTGGTATTGTTCCCATGGTCCAATCACAGCAGAGCTCTGAAGGATTTAATAGAAGCCAAGCATTCACAGGAAGGAGGTAGTTAAACGTTAGCTGCCTTGTAGGAGTTGGGCTTACGGCAGCTGGATTATCAAACCTGTATAAAGAATGAAAAACAAAATCAAAACTTTTAAAACACATATTAATATATAACATAAATACAAAAGCTGAACAATAGTAAAAGTAATATTTTATGCATAATTTTGTTAAAGAGAAGACACAAATGTCTTCTGGGCACCTTAGACTCTTGGCAGAGTTTAAACTATCTAAACTTTATGAAATGTCTAGTTGAGGGAAAAAATATCTATAAACTGTTTGAAGGGTAAGCAGGTTATTTACTTCTAGTTTATTATTAGAAGAATTCAGATATGCATACTATAATATTATGACATTCTGCAGAGGTGCTTTAATTAAATTATGATCTAAAAAAAATAACAAAAAGTTGTATAATAGTCATCATATGAATTGCTTTTGAGAACACTCATCAGTTGTTTTCCCACATGAGACATTTCTCTTAGAGCTAACTGCTAATAAAAATTATGCTTCCCAGAAAGAATTACTATGTCTTTCTCCTATTATGGACAGAGAAAACGATATCACCTAGGAATTTTCTTCCCTCTCTACTTTGACTCCCAGGAAGCTAAAAACCAAATTCCCAGTACAATGTAGCAACTGTGTAGGCCTATGTAACATTTTATTAGAGATCTACTCTATCTCCTAGTAAATATAAGCTTATATCCTAGTTTATCTTCCTCCAGGCCACGATATATAGTTTAACAGTTTATTCTATTTCCTGGAAACTTAAGTCAAATCATTTACTAAAAAACAGTATATTTCAAATTGAACAGCTTTAGATTTTTCTTTAGTCTATGGTCTAAATTTTCTTGGCTATATTCATATACAGTCCTTTAAAAATCAAATTTCTCATTTTAAATGAATAAGTCAATAAAAAAATCAACAGATACTACTAACTTGCTGGATTTTCTTGGAAATATCAAACGGCTGAGAAAAAAGTAAATACTGTTTGAACAAATAATATTAATTTTTCAAAACTTTTATATTTAAATCTCTCTCTATATAAAAAATAATAAATCTTGAGTCTAAACTTGAATTTTCAAAATAACCAGAAGAACTAAATACGAAGCTGTCCTTTTTTCTGTAATCTACTATTCAGATTGGTTTTAAAAATTAAGTTTATTTAAGATAGCTGATTTAAAAAGCTAATGTCAAAGCAAACAAAATCATATTATAATCAACCTCAAAGGATAAAATAGAATACAATTTCTACACACACACATACACCCCTTTAAAAATAATTATATTTGGAAAATATATACTTATATGCTATACCCACCCACATATACACATTCACAACTACACATTTTCAGAATGTAGATAATGGAAATGGAAAATAATTGATTCAAATTCTTGGAGAAGAAAGAAATACAAAAGTATATATCTACAATTCAATCTATCATAATTCCAATATTCTAATACCTGAATGACTTCATTTTATCATGGATAGAATGAGTTTCAGAGGAAAAATTCAAAACGTTGAAAAGCAATTATTCTTTAAAGAAAAAAATGCTAAGGAGGATAATTATGTGACTGTATCACATAATTTAGGTTTAAAATATTACCTGCATAACATTTATTCTAACCAATGACAACAATGTACTATCATGGATTATAACATGATCAACATGTTGGCATTTTGTTTTAAAAAGAAATTCTTGTGTATAATGTCAGTAACTTAAAATCAAATAGCTAACATAAATTTCATTTTAAATTTTAGCTGCATCAAGTAAAATGAAAAAAAACCTAAATGTTAAAAGTAGGAAAACATGGTATGCAGACTGTTAAAAATTCAGTATATCTTTTGCTTCTAGCCTTAAATAACTAAAAAACTGAACAAGAGGTACACTTTTTTTTAAAACACACTAAGCATTGGGCAAACACACAATAAGGGCAGCGATACCTAAAAGAAGAAAAGCAAAGAGAGCACTCTCTGGAGAAAGTTTAGTACCTGCATAGAGTTTTTAGTTGGTAAAACAGCAAGGGGGAACCCAGGCTGAGCCCAGTGGTACACCTGAGTTTAGAAGATGAAGCAAGGAGCCCTAGGAGCTCAGGTAGCTACATATCAGTGTGGCAGAATATCAGACAGAAGAAAACTGCTGAAAAAGAACACTTGAGAGACTTACTGAGGGTCTCTCTCCAGTTTTCAGTACTAATGAACTCTAATCAGCATATATATCTGAGGAAATATCCAAGGTCAGTATAGGTTGAATAATGTTTCCCCAAAATTCATGTCTACCCAGAACTTCAGAATGTGATCATACTAGGAAACAGAATTTTTGCCAATGTAATAAGATAAGATCATACTAGACTAGGGTGAGTACTAAATCCAATGACTGGGGTCATCATATAAAGAGAAGACAGAGACACGCAGGAAAGAAGGCAACATAAAGACATGGCAGACTAGAGTGATAGAGCTATAAACCCAGGAATGCCAAAGATGGCCAGCAATCACCACAAACCAGGAGAGAGTCATGGGAGAAATTCTTCCTGAGACTCCAGAAAGAACCAATTGAAATGACATCTTAATTTTGAACTTTGGCTTCTTAAATGGTGAGGGAATAAGCTGCTGTTGTGTTTGTTTGTTACAGCAGCCTTTGGAAAAACTAATACAGCCAGGAAAAAGAATTACTGAAAGAATTAGATAAAAATTCCCAAATATACAGAGACAGGAGTATATAGTTCCTTAGGAGTCAAAGTGGAAATCCTCATAATTCATCTTATATCAGTAATGGAATGAAGGTTAGTCCTATCCTAAGTGCTGCTGTGGTCCTAGCAAAACAAGATTTAAAAGATACAGCAAAAGCAGATGAAACAATTTCCAAGTAACGTAAATGCATGCCAGTATAGGAACATATGAAAGTAAAATTCACAAATGGCACTCACTCAACAATTACCAGAAGCAGAAAAATACAATCTATAATAAAAAATTCAGTATGAATTGATCAAGAAATGACAGATGATAGAATCAGTATACAAGGATATTAGAGCACCAGAATATGTAGAGACACAAAAGACATAAAAAAAGACTCAAATCAGACTTCCTTCTAGAGATAAAAATGGCTTCTAAGATGAGAAATAGCTATTTATTAATAATGATGAAAATATGGGCAGACTAGACACTGCAGAAGAAAGATTAGTGAACTTGAAGACACAGCAAAAGACACTACCCAAATTAAAAATGGAAAAAATTAGGGGAAAAAATACAGAGTATCATCAGTGCAACAACTTCAGGAAGCCTAAATACACTTAAGTGAAGTCCAAGTGAGAGAGAAGAGACAAGGTGGCAAAATTATTTGAGGAACAGCTAAAAACTTACTAAAATTTATATAATATAAAACTTACAGATTCCAAGAAGTTCCATTAACCAAGCAAAAGAAACATGAAGATACACACACACACACACACACAAGAATAACACAAAAACACTAAAACCAAGTATAGGAAAAAAATACATATAATATAAACCAGCATAAACATAAGATGAGAGATTTTGTCACTGAAAACAAGATAAGCAACATTTTCAGAGTACAGGGTGAAAAACAGTCAGTGTAGAATTCTCTATCCAAGGAAAATATTCTTCAAAAATAAATACTTTTAAACACAAAAGCTAAAAAGCGGTTAAAAAAGTTTAAAAGATGGAAAAAGATACACCGTGTAACACTAACAAAAGATAGCTGAAATGGCTATATTAAGACAGCGAATTTCAGAGTAAAGACTAGGGATAAATCAGCTCATTTAATAATGACAAAGGGATCGGTACATCAAGATGGCATGACAATCTTAAATGTTTATGCACTCAGTAACAATGCTTCAAAAGCATAAGAAACAAAAATTCATAGAACTACAAGGAGAAATGAACAAATCAACAATTATAGTCAGTTTTCAACATCCCTCCCTTAATAATTGACAGAATAAATAGACAAAAATCACTAAGGACATAAAAGATTCAGTTAACAATAATCTTAACACTTAACCAGTTTGGTATGGATAAAGATACTGTGTTGGCTTCATGGGTACATATATCAAAACTTATCAATTTGTACAGTTTAAATAGATGTAGTTTTAAAAATACTTTCATTATTATTTCAACAGAAATGTTAAAAAACCAGAATTTCATACCTGGTGAATACTGGAAGTTGGGACTGAATAACCTGGACTCTAATCACAACAAGTAATAATGTACTGAACATCAAGACAATGAGTTTTATTAGTGTCTGCAGCATAGGAAATGGAATACTACCCTTTCCACGGAGAAACTGTCTAGCAGTAGTACATAATAATGGCAAAGTATACTAGAAAAGAAAAAAAATATTTTAAATAACAAATTAACAACATACCACAATGCTTTCAGTAATGCAGTACTTTCTAAATGCAAGATTAGAGACAAATTAAGTATAATTATAAAATCAATGTGGAATAATTTGTGGAGATAATAATGAATAAAACTGAGCTCAATATTCTTATCCAATAATGAATTATACTATATAGTAAGTATCACTGGATACTTTTCCAGGTTGCTTGATTCCATTATGGAAACTTATAAAGCAGTCCTTAAAACAATGAAGGTGTCATAAAATGTTAAGTAAGTAACTTTCAGTAGACATGAGGATAAAACATGCATGTTCCTTTCAAATTTTTGGTATGATTATTATTGGTAAACACACTAATTTACATAATAACATATTTAGAAAATAAGGTTATTAAAATTTGATTCAAATAGAATGAAAGATAGCAACAAAAATAATTATATTTTTTCTTACCCCTTGGGCAATAAACACTTCATACACACAGCAAATTCCCACAACTGTTATTCCTTGTTCTTTACACAATGTTGCAACAGCCACTAAAAACACCGTCAATGCAATTGGAGTCCACACTGCAATTTAAGAACAGCAAAAAATTATAAAAATAGACAAAGCAATTAAAAAATATTATAAAACGATACCTTAAACTTTACTTCTGATTTCATATCCATACCTATGCTACTTCCCACTGACCAATACTACATACTTTAAAATGTACTTAAATTTTGTAATGTTTGCTTCATATATTCAAAGCAAAACATCAAGATGTATGATTCGAAATGAAAATTTTTGCGGAAAGGAAAATTATCTAACCAAACACTAACTTTTAAAACAAACTTCTAAAACAAACTTTTTAACACTAACTTTTAAAACAAAGGCAGAGTGGTGCTTTTGAAGAAGAGAAATGCACAGGTTTGAGTGTCACAATGAGCTATCAATATGAAATGAAAACAAATACCTGAAATTATCACACAGATATCTATATACTTTATTATATCAATAACTTATTAAAAACTTAAAAATTTAAAATTATTGGGCAAAGTAGGAAACCAGTCTTACTTTCTTTCTTTTCTTTTGTAGAGACAAGAATCTCTATAAAAGGGCTAGAATGCAGCAGCACAATCATAGCTCACTGTGGCCTTGAACCCTAGGCTCAGGTGATCTTCCAGCCTCAGCCTCCTGAGTAGCTAGGACTACAGACAAGTACTACCATGCCCAGATAATTTTTTTTTTTTTTAGAGTTGGAGTCTCACTCTGTTACCGAGGCTGGAGTGCAGAGGCATGCTCATGGCCACCACAGCCTCGATTCTTCCACCTCAGTCTTCCAAGTAGCTGGAAACACAGGCATGCGCTACCACACTCAGCTAATTTTTTGATTTTTATTGTATAGATGAGGTATCACCAAGTTGCCCAGGCTGGTCTCAAACCCATGAGCTTAGGCAAGCCTCTCACCTTGGCATCCCAAAGTGCTGGGATTATAGGCATGAGCCTCGATGCTTGGCCAATTTTTTTTTTTTTTTAATTTTTTGTGGAAATGGGGTCTCGCTATATTGCTCAGGCTGGTCTTGAGTTCCTGACCTCAAGAGATCCACCCACTTTGGCCTCCCAAAGCTCTGGGATTACAGGTGTGAGACACTGCACCCAGCCCAATCATATACAAGTACTATAAAAACTAAAATGAAACTCATTAATAAGCACTTACAACAATTCTTTAAAAAAATCTGCAATAAAATATTCATAAATTTCATTAAATAAACAACTTACTTTATCAACTTTAAGTAAATGTCTATGCAGTAGTAACTTCATTAAAG
This sequence comes from Tarsius wallacei, assembly GCA_963574415.1. Classification (NCBI taxonomy): domain Eukaryota; kingdom Metazoa; phylum Chordata; class Mammalia; order Primates; family Tarsiidae; genus Tarsius; species Tarsius wallacei. Next base: position 12,487 of record CAUYQG010131188.1, read on the forward strand.
GGCAATTAACTGTGAGAGTAATTCTCAATCTACTATAAATTTGCTTTGTCAATTTGGGTAACTTCTTTGAGCTTTAGTTTCTTGTTGAAAAATATGATCTCTAATTCTTTTCCAGTTTAAAAAAAATCTGGTAGTATGATTGTTCAACCTCAGTTTTTATTAAAAATATTAACTAAAGCAAAACCTCAACTGACTTAAATCCAAGTATAAATAAGAACATAATTCATGAATCAAATGTATTTTCTTTTGTAATTGGGCTTATATATAGAAACTTATCCATTTTTGAATTGTTTTCAGTTTAAATTCCTCTATAGACTAAAATTTACTAAAAGTAAAAATAACCAAAAACAAATAAACCATATAAACCAAACAAGATCAAACCCAAAAAGCTGATGTGGATACTAAACATAGTAATATTCTTTCCTTAAAAACAAAACAAAAACAGAAACTTATATTCTAGTTAGGCCAAAACCATCAATACTAATGTAACAGACTATATCAAGAGTTGCACTAAAGTGCCAAATTCAAAAATAAATTCACAGAAGAAAGAAATCAATAGATGGTTATTCACAAAATAGTCTGGACCTAAAGTTGGACCTTGAAAAATATTTAGAACATGAAAAAATCGGGAAAGGGAGATGTATGAATAAAAAAGTAGAGGTGAGAGTGAGTTTGGCAAATAAATGATATAGAGAATAGTATGACAAGATAGGTATTTAGTGGGAAATAATGGTCTTGAAAGCATTTTAAACATTTTATATAGCCAGTTTAGCATATTTCACTGACTCTCAAAATCACTCTATGTAATAAGAGGGCAGGTGTAATTACATCCATTTTTAAGATGAAGAAAGAATTTTGGAGGTTTTTTAGAAAAGTAGCACAGAATAAAGAGACTATGATTTTAATATGGTTCTTCTGATATTAAATTCAGAGTTTCTCACTAATTTGTAACAAGGAACAAAAAGCAAACACTTGCCTTCTATACTCTTGAATTCAATCTCACCAACAGTAATAAAGGCAAACAAATAAACAAAGGCAAAGTCAGTCTGAAACTAGTAGCTTCAGTCCTTCAACATTTAGTGACTATATTACTATACAAGTATACACACTTTGATTTTATAATCATATCTCTGTGGTTAAAGTTACTATGGGTGATTTTATCTAAAACAAGTACACTTGCTTTAGTTAATGACACTTAAATTCATTCTAATTTCCAAATACAGACTTAAGTAATTCTCTATGTATAAAAGATACACACCTCCAGCAATCACTTATTCAAATACTATTTTAAGTACCTACTACATCTCAAGGGTGTGGAGGAGAGAGATGACAAACAAGCAATGATATACTTTATCAAGTGGTGACCAAGTGTTATAGAGAAAAACAGAGGGTGAAGGAAAACAAAAAGAACTGGGGAAGATGAGTGGTGGGTGCTATTGATGACATTTGAGCAGAAATCTACAGTAATAAAAAAGCAAGTGCAAAGGTCCTGAGATGGAATGGCTTGTGCTTACAAAAAGCATATGGGGCATGAATAATCTAGAATTTGGAGGGACTAATTATTATATAAATTGAAGTCCTCTGCACAGAACAACGCATACTAAATATAACTGGGAACACAAAATGATGGAAACTGGGCCTCAGGCATAAAATTACTTAATGGAGAGATACAGAGAGGTCCAAAGTATGTTTCAGCATCTTTCTAATTCAAATTTAAAATATATTATTAATTCACTTGCTCAATTCCTGAACAGATGTATACTGAAACTTACTGAATATCCGGAACCATTCTAGGAAATGAAGATTTTTAAAAATGGAGAAAGTTACGTAGCCTAATAAAAGTTACATTCCGTTGCGAGAGAACAAATAAAAGAAAAAAATATAAATTATATAATTTAAGGTTAAAAATGACTACTATGAAACTATGGGTTTCATAGCTAAGAAGCCTGCAGGTTAAAGGTATATACAAAAGCAACATTACTTTGTTTTTGTTTTGTCAAATGGTGAACTAGCATGACCTGCTGGTCCCTTCCTCAAAAATCAATCCTAGAAAAAATATTAAGTGAAAGGAAAAAATGGTTTCTAAGAAAGTTTTTTTTTGTTTGTTTGTTTTTTTTAAAGGAAACTCCTGAGCATTCAAGGGTATCTTAAGGGTGTATTCAAGTGGGTATCATGTGGGACTGCATCTAAAGAGCAGAAGAGTGAGAGCATTTAAACAATTTTTGTCACTACCTTTTCTTGACTGCTTTGAATAGGTCACTGTAGAAATCTACAACTACATCGGCTAGTGGGTGTTTCAGTGGTTAAATCAGAGCACCTCCAAAGTCTTCATGGGGATAAGAAGAATTTTTTTTAAAAAAGGTAGAAACTGAGCAATCACCTTCAGGCAGTAACTTAAACACACTTCCCATTTAAATGCTGAGGAGCAGTAGCCAGGCTTCTTCTCAATGCATTGTCTTTAAGAAACCAGAGTGGGTGTTTGATAGAACTGGTAACAACAGTGATCAACAGCAGCCCTGGGGGGAACCTGGAACTTTATATCCTCTTAGTGCTTCAGAATCACAGAATGAACACAAAGTGGCCATGACCTTTACCCTTAACAGGTACAGTGGTTTATAACTTCAGGAGAACACATGGCTTGAATTAACAAACCGAAATAAAGCCTAAATAATTGAAGGACACAACAATCATGAGAGAGAGAACAAACACAGTAACATATACTACTAAAGCAGAATTACTTAAAGAGATGGACTGAGAATTTCAAGTAAGTAATTTTTGAAGAAAACTGGGCAAGATATTAGAATTATGAAAAATAAACATCATTAAAAAAACAAGTAAAAGTATAAGAAACAAAAGATAAATGGTAAAGGGTATTTTAGTTAGAGCAAAGACGGCTTTTCTAAGAGAGAAATGTTTGAGCTGAGGCCTGATAATATAAAGAAGCACATAAATGAGACAACTACATTAAAGATCTAAGAGGAGAAAATTCAATAAAGGAAAATGCAGGTATAAAGGTGGGTGCTCTGCCTGTTTGAGAATCTGGCTATAGTGAAGTCAGCTAGGCCAAGAATGGCAAGAGATGATTAGAGAGGAAAGAGGAGCCTGATGGTCTTGTAGGTCACAGTACTTTCTAACTTTATCGTTCAGGCTTTGCTTAGGATGTTACCTAAAGAGGACATTACTTTGGGATTCCATATAGTTACTGAACTCTTATTGCATGATGGATTGCATAGGCAAGGGACTATTATTATTTGCATTTTATAGATTAAGAAACAAAAGCATGGTGAGGGTATTTGCCCAAGGTAGTAAATGGAGTTAGATAAACAGTGGAACTAGAATTTGAAACCAGACTCTTGAGTCTATGCTCTTAACTACCATGCTATGCCAACACGCAACTTGCTTACGACGGCATTATGAACAGCAGCAAGAGGCAGACCTATTCATATTATAAACTGAAAAGACACTAAACTATTTGGGTATATCACTTATTTCTTGAAACCTTAGTTTCTACACATATAAAACTAGGCTTCTTGTCATCAGTACCTTGGGACTATAGTAAAAAAATCCCCCCAAGAACTAACAAAAAAAATCTCAGTGTAGCTTTAATAACCAAACGACGATTTTATGCCCACTGTGCCCATACTCTAAAAAAAAAACAACAAAAAAAAATGTATTGCCTGGAACTTGTTTTCTGACAATGCCAGGTATCATTAAGATTAAGGAGCTAAGGTATACTAAGCACCTTCCAGGGTAGGCCACATAGTAGGAGCTCAGTAAATAGCTGAACCATGATCAATACATAATAAAAGTAATACTCCAGCAGGCTTTTAACCTTGCCTAAACAATAACACAGCCTACCAGGTGATATGTATCAAAAGATAATTGAAGTACTAGTACCTGTATCATTTATGGACTGACTCTATATTCTAAGGTTATTTGACTTTAAAAATTAGATCATATATATTCTATCAGGTCATCATAAAATATAAACTACACACAAATATAAACTATTAACAATGTTACATATTTCATATTTAAGGATTGCTGGAGGCCAGGCATTTGAGACCAGCTAGGGCAACACAGTGAGACCCCCCATCTCTGCAAAATGATAATAATAAATAAATAAAAACAAATCCCAAGTTTGGCATATGTCGTTTTATAAGAAGCAATTGGAGTAAAAAAAAAATTACTTGATCAAGTTTTATAACTATAGAAAAAGTCAAATGTTAGACATTTACCTATGGAATTATCTGGTCCTTTTGATTTAGTATATGATAAAAATGCTGCTAGAAAAAATACAGATGACAAAAGCTCTGCTCTTCCTACAACACCCGTTACCTAGAAAGAAAAATGGAAGGGGTTCATATTAATTAAGAGTATCTTAAAAACTTACTGAATATAATAGCAACAACATTTTAATCGAAGACTAAATTCCTTAACTTTTCAAGTGCACATTTCTATTTCTTATACATTCTTTGAGTGCCCTCAGGTGGTGAATTTATATATCTTATATAAATGGAAGTTTATCAGTAAATTTATTTTTTAACAATTCTTTTAGTAGTTAAACTTATTTTGAAATAATTATAAAACTCAAGAAAGTTGCAAAATTAGCAGAGAGGTCCTGTGTATTCTTTACCCAGTTTCCTATGATATAGGACATAAATATAGAACAATATTTATAACTTAAGTCCTTCTTAACATATTTTCTTAAAATACAAGCATTCTTAAAATACAGAGGGATCATAAATTCATTAAGTTATACCTTATCTGAAAACTAAAGTTTAAAAAGACAATAAACTTTAAAAAGTCTTTTTAAATTCTAAAAATATAACTATAAAACCTTCAACCCTTTCCCTTTAAAGCATTTTGAACTTACCTATTATTTTTATAAATGTATAAAAAAATGCCAGCTTAGCTAGACACTGAAAGGTTTAATACAGTGAGACACACACTCTTTCTCCAAAACACACACACACACACACACACACACACACACACACACACACACACACACAGAGACTTTTGCTTACAATCAAAAGCTCATAACAAAGCAACTAAACAGAGTAGCTCTTGCTGGGAGGCAATTTTGGAGTTTCAAGGTTATTAAGTGAAATAGTATAAAGTATAGTTTGGGTATGTCTTAGAAGGTAGGGGCTGGTAGACATATTGGCAATAGCAGAGAAACTTCACAATTTGGAAACACATGGCAGTAGACAATCTGAACGTAATGTGTTTCATCACATTCCCATATATTTTGATACATTTTCATCCCTTACTTAAATGTCTGCCTTATCAGGTGCGGTGGCTCATGCCTGCAATCCCAGCACTGGGGCGAGAGGACTGCCTGAGCTCAGAGGTTCGAGACCACCCTGGGTAACCTGGTGAGACCTTGTTTCTACAGTAAATCATAAAATTAGCCAGGCATGGTGGCACACGCCTGTGGTTACAGCCACTTGGAAAGCTAAGGCAGAAGGATCGCCTGAGCCCAGCAGGTCAAGGCTGCAGTGGCCATGAGCGTGCCACTACAACCAGCCTGGATGACAGTGAGACTCTGACTCAAAAAATAAAAACAAAAAATAAAAGAAATAAAAAATGAAAGTCTGCCTTACTAGTTGACTATTTTCTGTCCTTTAAAATACAAACATTGACAAGTTGACAAATAATTCTTGAAATTTTGTAGTGATAAAAAAAGAGCAAAAAATTGTACTCATACTTTATATTACTAAAGTTAAGATTTTTTATGTTTTTGAATGAATAAACATTTATGTTTCAAACTTAAGATTTTTACACAGTAGGAAGTTAGACTGTGCACTAGAAAGTTAAGACTTAAATGTACTAATTCTAGAGTCTTCAGATACTTGGATTAAAGTCAAGGTTAAATTTTTTTCTTAAAATTGTATACCATTATAATCACAGTATAGGATTTGTAAAAAATATAATAAAAAAATCAACTTATAGTTTTACTTACTGCTTCTGTATGTATTGGGTGCACTGCAAAAAGTAAAGAAGCAATCACACTGCTCCTGTTGTTCAGAAAAAGTTTGCAGACTTTAAGAAATATCACACTAACCACAGCATGAAAAATCGTATTTAGAAGATGATATGACATTGGTTTTAGTTCACTAAACAAATAATTTAAGCGAAATGTCAACACTGTTAGCGGACGGTAAGACTTGTGGCTTCTCTCCTAAAAGGAAAAACAATCACTGATTATTAAAGTACCTTAGTCTTTCAGGGCACAAAAACTAATCATTGCTTTACTATTAAAGATATCTACATTTGCCTGAGTAATAACAATAAGATAATGAAATGTCCCAAGAGTAATGCAAATATAACATAAAAGACAGCTTCATAATCTATGTTTTTCTATTGCCTCAGTCTACAAAAATGGCAATTTCTTTCTTGAAACACAGAGAATTAACGCAGAAGAACATCTGACTATACAGATTGTACAGATTTTTTAAAAAGTAAAACAATATACAGATGTTTTAAAAAGTAAAACAATGCTGGCATTGGCCAACTTGGAACACTGTAGTCTCTCCAAAGCCTGCCTCCCTATGTATTACCAACACAAAAGTTTATATAACTACTGGCTAGATCTTCAAAAGGAAAAACAAGAACAGAATGCCTATCAGTCCAGTTCAAATAGTGGTGGCTCGGTGGCTCAGCCTGTAATCCCGTGCCTTTGGGAGGCTGAGGTGAGTGGATTGTCTGAGCCCGCCGGTTCGAGACCTGCCTGGGCAACTTGGCGAGACCTCATCTCTACAAAAAATAAAAAAATCAGCCGGGCATGGTAGCGCGCGCCTGTAGTTCCAGCTACTTGGAAGGCTGAGAAGGAAGGATCGCCGGAGCCCAGCAGGTCGAGGCTGCGGTGGCCGGGAGCGGCCACTGTACTCCAGTCTGGGCGACAGAGTGAGACTCCAACTCAAAAAAAAAAAAAAAAAAGGTACTCTCTAGTTCTTTTATGAAAAGATCTCCAAAATGTACAAAACTGAACATATTAAAAAAATCCCCAAATACTACAGAGAGAAATAGGAGAGCAAATACTTCCTTAGAACATAAGGACACCTTTGTTGTGATATTTTGTTGGCAATAAATCAAATTTTATGTGAAGTACTGAATTTCTTTTAAAATTAGAAGTCACATTTAACCAGAAATATTTTTTGTCCTAAGACAAAATCAGACCAGACTTTAGAATAGAACACACCTCAAAAATACATGAAATATTATCCTACTTAATTTTTGTAGTTTTTTATAAAGGCCATCCACACTCAGTTCTACTCTTCTACCTCTTACCATATCATGCTAAACTCTCTGGCACACAGGTATAGATTTAAGCCTATTCATCCTTATTAGGGAGCATAAGGAAACAAAAAGAATAAACCTTTCCCATTTTGAAATTAGGTACATTTTAATATCTTTGTACTGACTACATTCACCATGATGTGCCATCTACTTAGAATATTCTTTCTTGCTTGGCTATTTCCTCTACATCCTTCAAATTTCATCTCAGACATACACAATTATTTTTAAGGCACTGCATTGAACTGATACGACTTGTACTAGAAAGTAGAAACAGATTCTAAAAATCTTCTGAGTGCCTGAAATGTTACTGTGGTTACAAAGAACATATGTGCTAGGTGAAAGGATGATGTTGGAAAAAAGAGAATACATATTTTTAATTTCAGTATGTATAATTGCTTGGCTAGGTCTATTAGATGCACATATATCATAGGTAATGGCCAATTAATGGGTAAATTATTAACATAACTAATTATTCACATAATTCATTAGGAATCTATTTTAAGATTACACTGTGACAAATAAGCACCAGCCTATTAGATATTAGGTTTATTCCATGAGAATATAGTAAAACAGCTAGGTCCATTAAGAACAAAACAATTCCAATCATTATTACTTTCAGGTATATTAAACAAAAACTGAATTACTAATGATATTAGTTGGCAACAAAAATAAGTATGAGTACAATGAATGAATAAGTTAACAGTTCCCTGCTAACGTGAATTCAATATAAGGATAGCAAAAACATACAGAGATAGGATATCTACACAAGATATACATATATTTTTGAGTTGGCATCTTACTCTGTCACCCAGGCTGGAGTGCAGTGGCATGCTCACAGCCACCCCACAACTTGTTGGGCTCCAGCGATTCTTCTGCTTCAGCCTTCCAAGTAGCTGGAACTACAGGCTACAGGCACTTGCTACCACGCCTGGCTAATTTTTTATTTATTGTAGAGACTAGGTCTCGCCAAGTTGCCTGGGCTGGTCTCGAATCCGCGGGCTCAGGCAATCCACCTGCCGTGGCCTCCCAAAGTGCTGGGATTACATGCTGAGCCACTGAGCCTGGCCGCAGAAGCTATCTTAACACAAAGTATTTTACAGGCCAATGCCAGAAAAGGGTGACTCATTACAGCCCAGTGGTTCATTCTCAGCCACAACTGTCTTACAGTATCACCTGGATGACTTAAAACAAAAAACCCTCCTCCTCCAAAACAAGAGCAAAACAAAACACAAACACACACAAACAAATAGGACAAAAAATACTGATACCCACATCCACTCTGAGAGATTATCAGAAATAACAAATTTGGATAGAACCTTGTTAATACTTTTTTTTTTGTATGCTTTAGGCAGATTCTAATATGGTACCAAGGGTTGTGATCAAGTGAACTATCAATAATAAGAGTATTATAGAATGAGCCCACTAAAAAGATAAAGACCCCGAATATAGCAGAGAATGTCCTAAGCCCAAAATGTGTTTTTAAAATTCACACTGGCACAAACATCCTTATAAGAGATGTTTCCAGGCTTCTAGGCTAACATTATTTGATAACATCAACCATTAGATCTTTGGATGTGCTAACTCCAGGCTTACCATGAAATCATATGACACCTAAATACTACTTAAAATAATTTTTCACATTGTCACATTTGTCTACATGGAGAGAATATGCATGCCAGAAAACTATATTCTTCACTATAAAAATAAACTGTTATTCCAGTATGTCCATCTATTCTCTCTGAATATATTATGATTATTTTTCTTAGTCTGTCCATTTACGGGTTCTCTGAACAAAATCAAATTTCCAATCTGCAAATCTGAGAAAAATCACAAAACAGATCATGATACCATGATATGAGGCCATTTAATCCGGCCAGCTAAACTTTTCAAAAATTTCAACATTATGACTAAAATCACAACAGACACTGGTATAAGTTGGGGCAATAGGCAAACATTTCTAAGGGTCTCTGGGGATCAAGGGTAGAGGTATAAGGGAACTAATGTATAATAGGGCCATATTTTCCCCTTGTTATCAAAATTCTTTTCCAAAACGCTGTAAGTAGGTAAGAACAGAAAAGCTGTAGGAGAATAAGGTCTACTTATTTAATAAGGAAAAAAATGTTTGTTACTAAAGAAATGAAAGATTCTATTCCTAACCTAAAAAAGTATTCAAATTTGGGGAATGTGAAAAGTGGCCACCAACAATGACCAAGAAACAGCTACAGAGAGTTACATGCTATGGTTTCAACAACAATTTATTCAATTTCTATGTGCCAGGCACTGAAGAAATAAATACATTTATTTATTTATCCTTTACAGATCAGGAAAATAACTTGCCATCTAAAAGCTGTATTCCCACCTTTTTCACACAGCTAATATATGACAGAACTAAAATCAGAACTCAATCTATATGATCCCAAGATGATGTGGGTTTAATTCCAAACAGTTTAACATTGACTTTCAAAATAAAGTTACTGGCAAAGTAAAAATATCCTCATAAAAATAAACTGAGCTTTTAGGTTCTTAACATAAAACACAAATAACTATTAGGTAAGAGATATAACAGATTTAAATGTTTTAATAGCCACTTTTGTTTCCTGCAGAGAAATTGGCAATATATGTACCTGCTATTTTTACCCTTAAAGTCTAATCTATTTATGTTGAAGTTGTCATATTTAAAAATGGTATAATATATCAGAGTCATTTCATTTGCCTGACTCACAAGATAGAAAAAAGAGAAATAAAGTCAGTTAGTAAGAAATACACTTGCCTCACACCTATTGCTCTCCCTATACATTTGGTTTTCACATACATAATTTTTAAAAAGCCCAGGTACACAGCTAAGTAGAGAATCAAATAAAGAAGATAATGACATCTTCAACTTCCTGTCTAGCTTATTATAAATATGATTTGTCTTATATAAAATTTCAGGATAAAAAATTCATAATTGTTATGACAAGTTGATAACGAATTATGATGACTAAACTACCAGAATATTTTAAAATCTGAGATATGTACAAGTAATACATAAGTAATCACTTACTTCAGACATAGGGGTTCCCCAGAAGTCATTCTGGAATAAGGTTTTTAAAGGTGTAGATGGATGCAGGTCTTTATTATCCAGTATTGCTGAAACATCATCAAAAACAAAACCACAGAAGAGGCTGTTCCAATAGCAGGCAGTAACTACACCTACTATTAAAATTACTTCTTTGAGGTTAATATCTGCCATCTTTTTTACAAGCACTTATGGACAAAAGCTGGAGGAAAAAATTAGGAAGATAACATGAAATAAGCAACATGCTTTTTTCAAAGAAGTCCAATGTTAGTAGGTAGATAAGTTATATTTTAAAAATTGCATGTTAATTCTCCAGAGAAAAACTCAGTTCAAATGTCATCTACCTCCAAGAAGCATTAACTAATCAACTTGTTAAGTTCAGACTCCTTGCTCTTTCTGGATAAAGTCAAGTAACTTTCTCTCTCATACCAAGGCAGAAGATTAGAAATTTCCTCTCTGGTGTATTTAAAAACACAGGTTTTCTGACACAAGGAACACCAGTGAAAATAAAACTAGTATATTGAAAACAAAGGTTAAGTAAAAGTCTATTTATTTTAAGACCCTCCACTCCTCTTCTCCAACTGGGCATAAAACTCTGTAAAATTTTACAATACTGGAAACAAAGAAGATTCTAAAACATCCAGTAATAAATCAGGTTCCATACTAAAGCAGGAATCAAAACAATTGTTTTCACCAACAATGCTGGAAGCTAGGAGGAAAAAAAAAAATCCACCCTCCTCCCCTCAAATAAAGAGAATAATGCTTCAAGCATCTGAGCAAATAATGATTTTTTTTTTTTTTTTTTTGAGTTGGAGTCTCACTCAGTCACCCAGACTGGAATGCAGTGGCCGCTTCTGGCCACTGCAGCCTTGACCTGCTGGGCTCCGGCGATCTTTCCACCTCAGCCTTCCAAGTGGCTGGAACTACAGGCACGCGCTACCAAGCCTGGCTAATTTTTTGATTTATTGTAGAGATGAGGTCTCGCCAAGTTGCCCAGGCGGGTCTTGAACCCACAGGCTCAGGCAATTCACTCACCTAGGCCTCCCAAAGCGCGGGACTACAGGCTGAGTCACCGAGCCCGGCGCAAATAATGATTTTTAACCTAAAGTTCTATAAAAATAAGCCCAAATTTCCCAAGTGAGAAAACATAATAAAAACATTATAAGTCATTCAAGTTCTCAAAAAATTTATCTCTGATGTCCCTTCTCAGGAAACTAGAAAAATATTACAGTAAAAAATTCCAGTAAAATAAAGGAATATGAGTTTATTAAGAAATAAAGATAGAGAAATCAGGAAACAGGATCCAACACAAGACAGCAATATATATGTATGTGTGTGTATATACACATATATGTTTTTCTGAATTACATTTATTGATGTACATTTATATATTTATAAGTTACATATATGTTGCAATTTAGAAAAACAAAATGAAATAACTCAGGGCATCCATCACTGAGTAGGTAAAAAAAAAAAAAAAAAAAAATCAATGGCCAGGTCAGAAATCCCTCTCCCACAAGTAACCTCAGGTCCCTGACCTGGTAGGGAGCAATTCACTTGAGGTGACAAACTGCCGCTTGGTTCAATGTTCTAACCACAGGAAAGTCTAAAATTAACAGAAGAAAATGTAGTAAATTAAATATGTGGTTTCAATGCTTTGAAGTTATATCTGGGAATAATGTACGTATCTGATTTTTAGAGTGCTAGTAATGTTTAAGAAAATCTGACATCCTGCATACTCTAGATACATTAGTTTCATAAGTTTAAAATATAACATAGCATATAATTCAATTATTGACTATGTAATTCCTGGATTTATAATTTTTAGTTTGAAAATATAAGAATTTAGCTAAGTATACAAATAGTACTGAAATTTTTTTTTTTTTTGGGTTGGAGTCTCACTCTGTCACCCGGACTGGAGTGCAGTGGCCACTCCCGGCCACTGCAGCCTTGACCTGTTAGGCTCCAGCAATCCTTCCGTCTCAGCCTTCCAAGTAGCTGGAACTACAGGTGTGCGCTACCACGCCTCGCTAGTTTTTGATTTAATGTAGAGATGAGGTCTCGCCAAGTTGTCCAGGTGGGTCTCGAACCCATGGGCTCAGGCAATCCACTCACCTCAGCCTCCCAAAGCGCTGGGATTACAGGCTGAGCCATCTAGCCCGGCTGTACTGAAATTTTTATAAGAACTTGGGAAATACTATAGTTTTAAGTTTATTAGATTTATAGCAGCTCTTTAAGTACTGAGAAGGTTTTACTTACATTAGGCATCTAATGCACTTAAATAAAAATGACTATAATCAAATTAATTTAATTCTTCAGTATAAATATCTTTGATACACATATACAAATATATATACATATACACAGTTCTTCTGTTGGTTGTGCCTGGGGTTATTCATGTGTTTATACTTATTCCGTGGCTTGACTAGAGCTGAATGGCTTAAAAAGTTGCGGGGGGGGGGCTTAGCTTTGAAAGCTAGTTGCTGTTACTTATTGTCACATCCTCTAATAAGATAGCCTGGGCTTCTTAAGTAATGATTTCAGGGCAGTCCCAATGCACAAGCTTTTTACAACCCTCTGTTTACTGCATATTTTAAAAACTATTAATCAAGCAAGGTAAATCCAGAATTAATGGCAGAGAGGTTATAAAAGGACCAAGACAATACAATTTTTAAGATACCCAAAGGGAGCTTTATAATAGAAAGGGAGAGAGAACATGTTATAAGTTCAGTTGTGGAGTCATCTTAGGTTATGTCTAAGTCACCTGCAAAGAAGAAGCTGGGGGGGAAGGGAGGGGTTTACACAAGGGCATAGATAGAGGGAGACATGATTCACTGGGGGGTCATTACTATAATAATGTAACACATCACTCGTTAGTTGTGGTAACTTGTAGTTTTTCCTAGACTGGCAAGCTGACTTACAGATGCATAGTCTTAGTGGACGGGAAGACGACTGATTCATGTTTGCTTACAACAGAATGCCACTATATATGTGCACAAAATCCAAGTGCAATTGAAGACTAGATATGAGCTACATTATAGAGATACAAAACTAAACACAATTCCTTCAACAAAATTGTGCCGAGTGTTCAATTTATGTAATAAGCCAACAGTACAACTGTGCAAACAATAAAACTACAGAGAAATTTTATATATATCTGGAAATGTTTAGCCTGGGAAGGAAGGTCCTCACAGTTTAATTTGCTGGAAAATTGGGAAAGTCTTCCCAATTTTATTACTATAATATCCTCTTTTACAAGAAGAGTAATCTACTGTATTTTATTACTACTTTAAAGTTTGTAAAACTTTGGCCTGCAAAGTTTGCAAAGTCTGTATTCACGCTGACTCCTACTAATCTTTCCAGTCACCTCGTGTTGCAGAAAGAAAAGTGTCTGCTTGTTGCACACTCACTCCTGTCCATTAAAACAAGGCTAAACAAAATGTTTTCTACCCAGAGTAGATAATAAATTTCTTATGGCCATTCTTTTTATAAAGATTGAAAAAGTAAGCTGCTATTCATTTTCTTGGTAAGTCAGCAAAAAGGACATAGAAGTAACATCTAAAGAGTACATAGGTTCACTGATACACCAAACAAAGGTAACAATTATAAAAGGCCATGCTTTCTTGGGAAGTAATTTTGCTCAGATAATACTGTTCATAAAAGCCTAGAGGAAAAAATGCAGGTCCAGGCAAGTGTTCTTATAACAAGTTCATATACAGAATGGTCACATAAATCCCATCTCTTAATGCAAATGGACTACAGAAAATCTGATTAAAAAATAAGAGTTTTAACAACTTTCTTCAAAAATATACAATGTTACTGAACCCAAGACTTGAGTTAAATTTCCTGATTCAGTTAGGCACAAACAGACCATAGTGCATAAGAACATAGACCGTAGCTAACTTGTTCCCTGCTGTATCCAGTATCTAGCACAGGGTACAAGATTAAAAATACTTTAAGAATGAGCCAAAGAATAAAATTTAAGCAAGATTTTGCTTTTAGTCAGGATTGCTATTGATATCTAGGTTACAATCTCAGCTTTATCAGTTATTAGGGAATTAACTTCTCTGAACTCATTCTCACCTCCAAAAAATTAGAATAAAATTTACCATTAACTCAAGCAACTTGAGTTCCTGGGAATATAAATGTGAGCAAGGTGAGGGAATTAAGGGTAGAAAAGACAAATACAGACAAAACTAGTAAATTAATGAATAAAAGCAATTGTTATAACAAATGAAAAAAATAAGAAAAACAAGGTGCTGTGACAAAAACAGATTCCTATTATGAAAATAAATATGCAGTAGTAAGCATAGTACAAGACTTTACACCATTCACTTTATACTCCCTCCTCAATAAACAAAATGTAATCCCTATCATCCGATGTTAAAAATACTGAACATGAAGCATATTTAATTCAAATTCTTGAGTAACCAGTCATAAATATGTAACACAATAAAAACAGCAAGAGTGAAGAACAATCACTTCGCAAATATTGGTTTACAGAATGTCTGAGTAGTCGTATAGCAGTTAACAATATGTCCTCCACATAACTTTTATTACAACATATGGTTAAAACTGTTTTATTAGTTATTGTTGTTAGTCTCTTGCTGTACCTAATTTATAAACTACATTTTATCATAGGTGTGTGTGTACATATATAATACATGTATATATACATGTGCATATATATATATATATGAAAAAACATGGCATGTGTATATAGTTTAAAAAAAAGGAATACAACCACAGCCAGAAAGATCTGTGTTCAATCATACTACTTAAGTTAAGAGTATTTAACCTCTCCAAGCCTAAGTTCTTAACTTAGACAGAAAATGAGGACAACATAAGCACCTGTTTCTCTGGTATTATGAAGAATAAATGAGATAATTAATAGCTTTTGACATAATAGTCTGACATAATCGTTTAAAAAAAAGAGTACAAAATTATCATTCCTATGAATCTGATGAATATCTTTAAGATGCAACCCCTCCCACTGTGGGAGCTTTTCTGTCCTCTTAATAAATCCTGCTTTAAGCCGGACTCGTTGCTTAGCCTGTAATCCCGTGCTTTAGGAGACTGAGGTGAGTGGATTGCCTGAGCCCGCCGGTTCGAGACCCACCTGGGCAACTTGGCGAGACCTCATCTCTACAATAAAAAAAAAAAAAAAAAATTAGCCAGGCATGGTAGCACACGCCTGTAGTTCCAGCTACTTGGAAGGCTGAGACGGAAGGATTGCCGGAGCCCAACAGGTCGAGGCTGCGGTGGCAGGGAGCGGCCACTGCACTCCAGTCTGGGCGACGGAGTGAGACTCCAACTCAAAAAAAATAAAATAAAATAAAATTTTGGGCCAGGCACAGTGGCTCACACCTATAATCCCAGCACTTTGGGAGGCCGAGGTGAGAGGATTTCCTGAGTTCTAGACCAGCCTGGGCAACTTGGCGAGACATCATGTCTACAGTAAATAAAAAAATTAGCCAGGCTCGGTGGCTCAGCCTGCAATCCCAGCACTTTGGAAGGCCGAGGTAAGTGGATTGCCTGAGCCCACGGGTTTGAGACAAGCCCGGGCAACTTGGTGATGAGATTCTGACTCAAAAGAGTATGTCATGAATGCAAAAATTAGATGTAGATACTGGTCTGCTTTCTCATTTACTACTATGAAATATACACAAATCTATTTTTGTTTGTTTGTTTGTTTTTAAGTAGGAGTATCACTCTTTCGCCCAGGCTGTAGTGCAGTGGCACGCTCACAGCCACCACTGCTTCGACCTGCTAGGCTTAGGTGATCCTTCTGCCACAGCCTTCCAAGTAGCTGGAATCACAGGCATGCACCGCCACACCAGGCTAATATTTATTTATTTATCATTGTAGAGACAAGGTCTTGTCATGTTGCCCAAGCTGGTCTTGAACCCCTGGGCTCAGGCAGTCCTCTCGCCTCCGCCTCCCAAAGTGCTGGAATTACAGCTGGGAGTCACTGCACCTGACATAAATCTATTATAAAAAGTTAAAATTTATAAAAACCTGCGCATATAGACAGTGTATGGCTGACTCCATTTGTAGTTGAGAAAAGTGTAACAAATATAAAGATACAGTATCAAATCATAACGCATTAAATAACTATAGTACATACTGTATTATTGTAAAAATTTTATAGCCACCTCCTGTTGCTGTTGTGGTGGGGTTAAGTGCTGTATCTGCTTAAATGCCATGAGACATCTCTATGTGAGCAGTTCGCCTCTCCGGTAAATTTACGGCTGTAAACAGTGCAACATTGTAAACCTTGAATCATACTGTGGGACCCATGTGAAGTGCTACTGTGGTGCTGCAAGTGCTCCCAAGATGCAGAGAAAAGTTATGAGGTTACAAGTTGAAGTGCTTGATAGGTACTGTAGATTGAGGTCTGCAGCTGGTTGTTCACCATTTCAAGAGAAAAGAATTCAGCATAAGGACCATTATAAAAAAAGAAATCTGTGAAGCCATGTTGCAGCTATGCTTGCAAGTGTGAAATCTGCACTTTTTAAGAAATACAAAATGCATGTTAATAAACTGTTTATGTTATTGGTGAGACTTCCAAAGTAGGCTGTGTAGTTAAGTTCTGGGTGAGTCAAAAGTTATAAGTGGGTTTTTGACTGCATGGGGTTAACCACCATGTTATTCAAGGGTTGACTGTACTCAGACTCTTTTTTTTTTTTGACTCAGAGTCTCACTGTGTCAGCCAGCCTGGAGTGCAGTAGCACACTCACGGCCACCTCAGCCTCGACCTGCTGGGCTCAGGCGATCCTTCCACCTCAGTCTTCCAAGTAGCTGGAATTACAGGAGTGCACCACCACACCCGGCTAATTTTTTGATTTACTGTAGAGATGAGGTCTTGCCAAGTTGCCCGGGCTGGTCTCGAACCCGTGGGCTCAGGCAATCCTCTCACCTCAGCCTTCCAAAGTGCTGGGATTATAGATGTGAATCACTGAGCCTAGCCATATTCCTAATTTATACATTTTTTAATAAGTCCTGTGGGAAATAAAATAACTCCTTGGAAGGCAAGACTCCTTCCTGAGTCTAGTGACAGAGTGAGCTGTCCACTCAAAAAAAAGTCTTTGATTTTTCTTTTTTTCTTTCCATCCTCTATATCTCTTATTGTGCTTTCTGTGATGTGTATTCACTCATTTTCTTTATAATTTGATCATTTTAAGACGTCTCATTTTTCCTAATTTTTCCTGAGGTGAAGTCTCACTATGTTGCCTAGGCTAGGCTCGAATTCCTGGGCTCAAGCAATCTTCCTACCTTGACCTCCCAATGTTCTGGGATTACAGGCGTGAGCCACCATGCGTAGCCTCACTGTGGTTTTTAATTTGCATTTTTCTGATGACTATTCTATTCTATACTGTTTACATTTAACATCAAATTGTGACTATTTTCCTATGTTATTTAATAGACTATGTTAATAAATAAACTTTGAAAACATTCCTTTTAAAAGGTTGAAAAACAGCCAGGCTTGGTGGCTCAGCCCGTAATCCCGCACCTTTGGGAGGCTGAAGTGAGTGGATTGCCTGAGCCCGTGGGTTTGAGACCCGCCTGGGCAACTTGGTGAGACCTCATCTCTACAATAAGTCAAAAAATTAGTCAGGCGTGGTAGCGCGTGCCTGTAGTTCCAGCTACTTGGAAGGCTGAGGCGGAGCGATCGCTGGAGCCCAGCAGGTCGAGGCTGCAGTGGCTGGGAGCGGCCACTGCACTCCAGTCTGGGTGGCAGAGTGAGACTCCAACTCAAAAAAAAAAA
>CAUYQG010131192.1:0-62203 GCA_963574415.1 Tarsius wallacei
CCAGACTGGAGTGCAGTGGCACGCTCCTGGCCACCGCAGCCTCGACCTGCTGGGCTCCGGCGATCCTTCCACCTCAGCCTTCCAAGTAGCTGGAACTACAGGAGTGTGCTACCATGCCCGGCTAATTTTTGATTTATTGTAGAGATGATGTCTTGCCAAGTTGCCTGGGTGGGTCTCGAACCCCGGGGGCTCCGGCAATCCACTCACCTCGGCCTCCCAAAGTGCTGGGATTACAGGCTGAGCCCCCGAGCCCGGCTAACCATTTTTCTTAATGGATATTTAGTTTTATGTTGCACTCTACTGTTTCCATCTTTCACATAGAAAGCATCCTGAGGACGAAATCTGTCTTTTATTTGTTTATTTATATATTCCAACCCAGCAAGCTGCATTTTAAGATATGGGCTTTATGCTTGATGAATAGCATTGCATTCAATTTCTTATTTTTTATTAGGCATTTGTCTATGAATGACAATAGCATAAAAGGGTACACATGCAAATTCTAAGACAGGGCAACCAGTGTTTACTACCAAGATAACTTATTTCCTTTCTCCTAAGAGAAAGGGAAATATTTAACTGTGCAAAGATTATGTTTTTGGTGGAAAGAAGAGGGCAACAAAGAGGGAAGAAGAAAGGAATTTCTGATTGTTCTACTCCCGTAATGGAATCTAACTCACCAAAGAATTTGGTCAAGTACTTTAGCATGGTTTACAGTGCATTCTCTGCAGGCTAGAAATTGGCCAATGGCTTCCATCAATTCTCAACATGGCTTCAGAATGTATTAGGATCTGAGCAGGTACTGTGCATCACCCACCCGCTCCTATGTCAACTCGGCAATCAGTCCTTGACATCAGCAGTGCTACCCACGCTCCCACCCCAAATGAGCACACACTGGCCTCTTCTGGTCTCTTATTAGTTTAATTTTTTGTGTAATTGCTTGAGTGGTTCTTGTGACAGTAATATAGAGTATATGTAAAAAAAAATTGGTGTAATGCTGGCACATAGTAAATGTTCAATACACGCATAAATGCTGCTTATTGTATAAGCTAAGGTAATGGACCTATCCTTTTATGAGTTGTAAACTACTTGGACTCTCAGAATCTGCATAGATTTATCCACTAATCTGGGGAGCTAGTTAAGGACCCACATACTAACACCTGTGGAAAGAGGCATTAGCTGATGCCATACTTTTAGCTATTAGTACCACAATCATGACATTACTGCTGGTTCATCATTGCTGAGGAAGCTAATTGCAGGAACTAATTTTACTGAGACAAACTTCATTGTGCTGAAATAAAATATTGAGCGGAGTTTATGAAGGCAGAAATCAGGAGACTAGTACCAGGGGGATAAGGCAGATAACATTAAGCCCTGACACATTAATTTGTCATCCTTCTGTAATTAAATGCCACTCACACTTCAAACAAATATGCGTGTTGTACCCCTTTATCCCCTCTCCTTCCAAAATAAAACCTTTGCTTGATCAGTTAACTATAGGACAGGAAATATGAGTTTTCAGAGCATAAGGTACCAAGAAATCATCTCTGTAAATCAGTACACTATCGGGCACAGAACTGAAATACACACTGCCAATGTTTTTATTCTTTACAAGTAGCATTTTTTTTTTTTACCGTTATGTGAATTTATTGCCTGCAAACTATGTCACAGCCTGAGGAACTGAACTCCCATATTTATCCATAGAAGAACATAGTGATAATCTCAACCCTGTCTTCAAAGATATATTATATGCAGCTTTCTACAAGGAAGGAAATGTATTACTTTTTCTATGCTAGTTAAGCTTGGATGTTCCTGGTCCATAAAATGTCAGTAGCTATGAATTGTATTGAAACCTGCTGCATGGTTTAGAGACGATTCTTCTGTACACTGGGGATTTCACTTTGAAGACAACATTCTTTTTCTGCTTGGGTGCCCAGCCCGCATTTTTCATAACTCCACAAATAAAAACTATACTACAGCCATGAAGAATGGTATTATTGAGATAGGAACAGAAAGCAGACAATACTGATTTTGACCTCATGAGTAAGTATGGGTAAGAACTTCTTTTTTCCTGCAATAGTTATATAGAATCTTAAAATAGATATTTCTCCAAGGTGAAAATATTTAATAACAATAGGAGAAATAAAATGTCTATTATTTTATCTCATTTCTTATAGTATCATCTTTACTTTGAATCAAAAAACAGAATGATCAATATATTTTGTAAGTGCGCATTTTTTGAATTATAAAATTATTTTATGTAAATTATAGACAACTAAAAAACATATATAAAAATATAATTAAGAGCTCCCAATTATGGCCATGTTTGTATAACTGAAATGAGACTTGTCTTGTCTACCTTGAATAACCAGAAAACTTGGCAAAATATATTTGATTTCACACATTAAACAATAGAAAACACAAGACTATGATTTGGAAGAGAAGGAAAACACGATGAGACCCATAATCACTTTGGTTTTCTGTCTGGAGACATTTTCCAGATTATAATGTAAGGGAGAGGAAAATAAGAACAGTGATCAGTAGGGAAGACAGATATTGAAGTATAGGGAGATAAGGCAGGCAGAATTTGCAGAAAGGGAAAGTAACCAGAAATCTACATAGGAGTCCCTTGATTCTATTGCTGGAAACTAAACTTTGCATATGTATGGTGAAATTCTACATAATTCTGTTGGTCTATTGGAGGTCTGTTGAAGAACTACAAGGTGAATGATCGCTGAGTTTGCTCAGAGCTAAAAGGAATTAGAAGTCTGTTCAATCAGCGTAGAGAGACTTTCATAAATACCTCAGACATTCTGTAGAGACTACAGAAATGTCTCACCTTAGTAGAAGGGCTAGACTATCACTAGAGTAAAGGTAAGTATATCAATCTTAAAAGAATAGCATTTATCCAAAAATTTACTTAATTGCCTGCCAAAATAAAGTTCAATATTTTTTTAAAAAGATTGAAACTCAAAAACATCCCATCAAAAATGACTAGATATAAAAAGAAGTAGAAAACTGTGATCCATAACCAGGAGAAAAATCATCGGTAAATAGAAAAAGATTCAGAGGTGGCAGAGATGATTAGATTAGCAGACAAGAACATTACAATGATTACTCTAAGTATGGTTAAGAATTAAAAAACAAAATCATAGCAATAATGAGGAGAATGGAAGACATAAAAAAGAGAACCAAGTAGAATGTGTAGAGCTGAAAAACTCAATATATTAAATGAAAACATTCACTGGGTGGGATATAGATCAGAGAAAACAGAAAAAAACCAGTCAACTTGATTAAATACCATTAGAAACTATCAAAATTGGACCACAGAGATAAAAATATTATTGAAAAAGCTGTGGTATTGGCATGCAACTCACACAAAAATGTCCATTGATTACTGGCAAACGTACCAATATATTTCAGCTAGAAGGAAAGATGCTGAAACCAGAAATCCATTTAAGAAAATGAACATCAAACTTTAACTTATATTCTATGTGGAAGTTAAAGTGGATTATGAGAGAAAAAATTTTTCATGAGTATCAGGTAGGCCAAGTTTTTTTAAGACAAAGCATTCAAAACACAAATCAAGAAGAAAACAAATGGACACATTAGACTTCATTTAATTAAAAACTTCTACTTTGTTTTATTTTATATTTTTAGATTGGAATATATAGTTTATTTAGAAAGTAAATTAGAGAGAGGGGAGATTCACCTTCCCAAGGTAGGGGAGGGTGCTAAAGCTAAGGAAACATGGAGGTCATCACTCAAAGAACACATAGCCTGGTCAGTGCTTAACAAAACAATGGTCCAAAACTTCTACTTTAAAAACTATTCCATAAAGGAAAAAAAATACAAACCACAAATTGGAAAAATTTAAAATACTTATATCCAGAATATGTTGCATTTACAGCTCAACAATAAGAAGAAAAACAGCCCAATTTTTTTGTGTGTAAAGTATTTTAATATATACTTCATACACAAAGTGATAAAAATGACTGACAAACACATGCAAAGATACTCAACATATTAGTCAACAGGAAAAGGAGAACTGAATACCATGTGATACATCGCTACAACAAATAAAATGATTATAATTAAAAAGACTGGCAGGCAACCCCCTCGGGTCCCCTCCCACTATGGGAGCTTTTCTGTCCTTTCAATAAATCCTGCTTTCTCGCTTAAAAAAAAAGAAAGAAAAAAAAAAAGATGGGCAATACCAAACTGTGGCATTTGTGGAACAACTAGAATCCTCAAATGTTGCCTACACTTGGAAGAAAGTTGACTATTGTTTTAAATAAAGTCAGACATATACACTTCTAAAGAATCTTCTCCTTAATATTTACCCAAGAAAATAGAAAACCCAGTCCCTACAAAGAACTGTACATCACTATTTTTTACCAGTTTTCTTTACAATTTTCAAAAACTGGAAACAACCCAAATGTTCAGTAATCAGTGAATAAATAAACAAATTGTAGTGTGACTGCAATGGAATACTATTCAACAATAAAAAAAGGAACAAATACAAACATACCTCATTTTATTGCACTGTGCTTTATTTCACCACACAGATATTTTTTACAAAATGAATTCCATTGCTTGAATACAATTCTGGTAATGGAGGAATTAGGTTTGTGGCAACATTGTCTCAGGCAAGTCTTAGTGCCATTTTTTCAAAAGCACATGCTCACAATTACGTTCTGTCTCTGTGTCAGATAATCATTAGCATTTATAACAGAAAAGTATTTTTAATAAAGGTAAGTACATTTTTGGGCATAATGCTGTTGCATACTTTATAGACTATAACGTAGTTTAAACATACGTTTTATATGTACTGGGAAACAAACAAAAAAATCCTGTGACTCACTTTATTGTGATATTTGCTTTATTGCAGTGGTCTGGAACAGAACCTGCATCTCTCTGTGGTGTGCTTGTACTTATATGTCCAACAACACTGAAATGATAAATCTCATAAATGTGCTGAGCAAAAGAAACCATACAAAAAAACTAACAACATTGTTATATCCCCAAAATTTTCTGGGTGAAATAATTAATATATATGAGTGTATTCAATGAGGGGTGCCAAAGCTAAGGAAACATGGCAGTCATCACTCAAAGAACACATAGCCTGGTCAGTGCTTAATAAAACAGTGGTCCAAAGCTTCTACTTTAAAAACTGTTTCATAAAGGAAATAAAAATACAAACCACAAATTGGAAAAATTTAAATAATTTAAACTTAAATACTTTTAGTCAGCAGGAAAAGGAGAACTGAATACTATGTGATACATCGCTGCAACAAATAAAATGATTATAATTAAAAAGACTGGCAGGCAACCCCCTTGGGTCCCCTCCCACTATGGGAGCTTTTCTGTCCTTTCAATAAATCCTGCTTTCTCACTTAAAAAAAAGAAAAAAAAAAAAAATGATGGGCAATACCAAACTGTGGCAAAAATTCCAGAGCGGGCTTCTTATAGTACAGGCTATGCTAGGTATAGCCCAGGTAATTGTTTTAGGAACCCATTGGCAGCAGTGTACCAACTAGCTAGCATTATTTGTGAGAGCCTGTGTTCAGATTAAATGAATTTTTGTTTTTTTTAGATTCTTTCAAGACATTTGCCCATTTCGTGATGGGTGATTTACGAGGACACCTACCTATACCATGTTTAGTGTTCAGCAGTGTTTGACCAAAAATAGCATGACCCCATACCCCACCCTCCCTATTCACCCAATCTCTTTTCTTTTTAAGCTCCCTGGATGAAAGGAATGTTTTCTCAAAGGAAAACATTTTGCAATGTGGAAGAGGTGAAACAAAAAATGGCAGAAGCACTAAAAGGCATTAAAAATAGATGAGTTCAAAAACGGTTTCCAGCATTGAAAAAAAATCTTGATAGGTATATTGCATCAAATGGAGAGTACTTTGAAGGTACTGAAGTTTCAAGATGTAGGAATAATTACACAATTTCTTAATAAATAAATTCTGGGTTTTTTTGTGGTTCCCCCTCTCATATTTATACAAAAATTTTAGAAAATGCAAAACTAATCTATAGTGACAGAAGAATGTCACTGTTTCCCTGGTGCCATCTGAGATATGCTGCTCCCAGAGATATTTCTCAGTGACATATTTGGAGAAAAAATACTATGGGTTTATTGCAAAGGGGTAGGATAAAACTTTTTAGAGAGAAAACAATGTGCTATAGTATAGTTCTGTATTTCAAAAGTCATTGAAGGT
Source organism: Tarsius wallacei (assembly GCA_963574415.1). Taxonomy (NCBI): domain Eukaryota; kingdom Metazoa; phylum Chordata; class Mammalia; order Primates; family Tarsiidae; genus Tarsius; species Tarsius wallacei. The sequence goes on from CAUYQG010131192.1 coordinate 6,222, forward strand.
ATGACTTATGCTAATTATGCCTCAATAAGATTGACTAAAATAATTAAACTACCCATAATCCTGTATTCAGTAGCAATCACCATTAACACTTTATATATTCACATTTAGATCTATTTAAAGACATGCATTTTATGTTATATAAAGTGTTTCTTATGTAAAATAAATATTTTTTGTTTTGAGCATCATCATATTTTCTTCACCTTTCTTTAGAATAAACTCCTAGGAATTGAACCAAAGATGTTGAACGGTTTAAAAGTTTTTGAACCAAAGAGGTTGAAAGGTTTAAAAGTTTTTGACACATAGATTCAAATGAATCTTTATACATTTATTATAATTTATATTCTACTTATATTTTTAACTAAGAATTGCTTAGAATTGGTCATATATATCACTTATGTCTTGGTTGTCCCTGCCCTATAATAGCCCATCAAGAAAACTTAGGTCTCTGCCTTGAAAGGTGATGGATATATATTAAACACTGCATCTGCTTTCCTAGGTTCTTTCTAGGAACTAAATGTTGCTGTGTGTGTTATTTTGGTATAAAGTCCTATGTCTCATGTATTAGATCTGAGTGATGGTGTTTTAAAGAAGATCTGAGGCATAAAAATGCTTCAAATTGAAAGGAGGAAAGAAGATAATGAAACCAGGAGCTGAGCAGGAGAAGCTGGGAAAACTGATGCTTTTTCAAATTATTGTTTGGACTATTATTTTAGCTCTGCTTCTGATGAACACATTTTGACTCAAACTTATAAAAATAATATCGTTTACTTTCCTCTATTTTCTAATATTTGAGTCCTAGTCATCTACCTTGCAGCTTGAATCACCTGGGGCGGGGGGGAGGGGGGAGAGGAAAACAATGCAAAGAAAGCACTTACCAAACTTTCTCTGTAGAAAAGAGCATTGCTGCCATTGAGTCAAATAATCTACTCTTTGGGCATTGTAATCGTGTGGTTATATGATTGTACATGGACAGCCCTCTGAAGCAGAAACATATTAAGGTTTTTAGAGTGAGTTTAATGGACCATCACAATAATTCAACTACAAATTCCTTAAGATTCTGGGCAGTACTCTGCACTTCAGATTATTGTTGCAAATTTATGGAAACAAGTACATTTTTGATTCAAGAAACCAAATTGCCAACAAAACCTTATGTTAATGATTACCTCAACCCTATAAATCATCATTACTTATCATATTATTCATTTTGGCTTTATATTCCAAGTTAAATGCTACCACTGACAAAGACTTTATAGTTGCAAATAGCACTACTGAAAATGGGTATATGAGAAAAAACCCCATAGACAATATGGTCACCTTGGCATTTCCAAGAACACAGTGAAGAAGTACATGAAAGCCTAAACATCAATGACATTAGCCTAAGCTAGTGTATTAACTCAGGGAATGTAGTCCTGTGATAGTCTCAGGACTATTTCTCAGTGACACACTTGGAGAAAATATGATATTAATTGAACATCAGTCACATGCTAAACCATTGTGTTTGGTGAATTACATTCAGTATCGTATTCATCCTTTCTACAAGTCTGTAAAGAAGTGGCATGAGGAAATTGAGACTCAGCATATATAGGTGGTTATTTGAAGCTTATCCACAAGTGGTGGAGACCAAGTGTCCCTAGAACTCTGCCTTTTATTTTCTTAAATCCCCCTAGTTTATATTTTTTGAGTTATTTCTGACACATAGGACAGTCAAATATTGCCATCATTGGAATCTCAAGATGGTAAAGAAAGAAGGAATAAAGTTGTATTACATACATCAGCAAAACATGATTCAGGTTAGCCTGAAGTGCTGAAAGTCATCTATTCAGTAATTAATTCACTGGCCATGTATGTAAAAGTACTGTTTTAATAATTTGTATTGAAGAGAGAAAATCTTAATATCTTACACTTAGGAGAGCTATATATATTGTTGCTCAATGAGAAGCCCTTTGCAAGCCCTTATTATAGTCCTTATATTAACACAAACAACACCAATAGCTATCATGAAGTCTTACTTTGCCCCAGGCACTGTGCTAAACATGCTGGTTATTTTGCTCCATTTAACTTCTAGTTAAATGGTAGGTAGGTAGGTTGAATTATCTGTACTTTACAGTAACAAACTTGCTTCTCTTAAGTTTATTCATTCATTCAGCAGATATTTAAGTGACCATTTTATGTACCAGATTCAGAAAACGTAGAAGTGAACGAAACAGAAAGAAATAATATAGGGCGATATGATTTTGAGTAACTTGGTATCTCCTTCTGAGTGGTCGAGAAAAATACGACATTTAAGCTGAAATCTGAAGGACAAAAAAGAAAGAGTGTTATAGATAAAACTAAAGTAGCTGGATCATAATGGATAAGGAGGAGAATGTTACAGGAAGAAACTGAAGACATCAGTGGGGTGAGATCACATAGCTCTTTGTAAGCCTGGTAGAGGGATTTACATGTTCAATTTATGCTGTAGAGTAATCAGAGAGGGAAGTAAATGACAAATTAAATTTTTTAAAAAGAACACTTTGGATGCTATGTGTTGAATGAATTGTATGGGGGGAAATTGGAAGGTTTTGCAATGACTCAAGCACTGTATGATGGTGCTTTGGGTGTGGATAGTAATGATAGAGAGGGAAAGAGAGAAGAAAAAACCTTTCTGGGGATGCTAGAGAAATCTTCATAAATGAGTATGTTTATTCTATACATTTTTTTTCTGCTTATGAAGAACTTTATCCAAGAATCAATTGAAAGCGTGTCAAGGGGAAAGGAGTAAATATAATTTTAGTCTTACTCAACGTTAGAGCATATGAAAAACAAGTGTCATATTAAAATTATGTTCTTCATTCTAATAAAAGATTTATGTAAGGTTTTAATTATGTACGTTTTAAAAATGTAAAGATGACAACGGGAATGGATTCATCCTTTCAGAATTAAAACACAGGGAGGAACTTTGTTGGTGAGAAAAAATTAGTAGCTTCTGGCTTATAAATGACTTCTGGATAATACATTATAATTATTATTTAGAATAAATTAGTGAAAAAATAAGAAAAGTAAGATGAACAGATAAAATTTTTATGCTATCATCATAAAACAAATCACTCTTATTTCTGTCCTTAACAGACATTTGAAAGGACACTTTTAATATGTTATTAGCTAAAGCCCATAGCTGTCTTTAATAATTAAGAGGGCTTACTTTTCACTTCATATTCATGCCAGTGATAATTTACTACTAAAACAGAAAATAGAAGACTCCTAAATACCATATTACCATAACACAATGAAAGGAAAATACCTCTGAAGGGGAAAATTGTAACAATTTTAGAAAAAAAAATCAATATATGCCAGCACTAGCCTAGTTTCTATTTATAGTTGTAATAAAAGTTTTTTAGATTTGCTTCTGAAAGGGGAAACTTTAAAATATAAGAATTTCATGACCCACACAGTTAAGAAAACTCCAAACACCCCACTAAACTGGAAAAAACCTTTAATGTAGGTAGCATTTATTAGATTCTTAATTTTATTCTTTGTTTCTGGCCTAGATGAAAGATTGTTGGATTGCCCAGTCCAAATGATTGCAGTGTCTACGCAGCTTAAAACCGTACATTTGTTTCTAGTTCTGTTTTTTACTTAAAGTCAATAATCATGGCAGGGAGGTACATTTCTATATGTGTAAAGGATGTTTTTAGCCAGAGAGACTTCATTTCTGTGTGCTTTCGTACAGATGGCTTTTATTTGTAGAGACACCTTGTAATTTCAGTAATGCATTGTGGCAGATACAGTGGCTGATTACTTAAGGGCCTTTGTAAAATGATGACCTCAACCATCTTTTGTCACCTTGAGACACATCACTTCAATCTCTTTTGATAACAGCTGATGTGGGTCAGATATAGCTCAAGGCCAAAGGGACTGACATTGAGTGGGAATCTACTGAGAAACTATTTCATGTGTGTGTATATGTACTCATGCACCCACAAGTACGCAGCCTTTCCATTGCTTAATGTTAACTGATTAGAAACCATATCTTTCAGTGATCATAAGACTATAATTTTGTGCCGTTGTGTTTTTAACAGTTAAGCAACAGTCTTTATAAACATTTTAAAGAATAAACTTTTCATTGAGGTAGAGCACACATATAGATAAGTGCAAAAAAAAATGAATATCAGCTTAATTAATTATCACAAATTGAATACAGCATTGACCACATCAAGATCGAGAGATAGAACAATACTAGCACCTCAGAAATCCCTCTCAAACTCCCTCTCAATTATTAATCTCTTCTCCTCAAACATAATTTCTATTTTGTTTCCTGACACATTAAATTAGCTTAGATTCTCCTGTTTTTGAACATTATATAGAGTCATACAGTATGTATTATTTTCTGTTTCCTTTTTTTCCCTCGTGTTTGCAAGATCCAACAATGTTATTTGATGAAGTAATAGTTTTTGGTTTTCATTTTGATGCATTGATAAAAATGCCCTGAAGAATAGTTTTTAAACAATGTATACTCCCCAAATTACCAAAGAATGTCGGTTTTCTTATACTCTCACCAACACTGGGCATTTGTCACTGTTAAAACAATACCAATCCAATGGACAAAACATAATGAAATATATTTGTTTATTTTTATTTTTTATTTCCTTTTCATTTGTGTGTATTTTATAGATCACCTGTTAATATATTTTGCCTTTGTTTTTCTATTGTCAGTCATAAAGACTTTTGTTTATAATTTATGATATTTTTGCATATTCTGGATTCAATGATTTAGCATTTATTTTGAAAATATGTATTAATACCTACTCTGTGTCAAGGAATGTATGGACCACTGGGGATAAGATATATTTAAGACAGGGCTGGGCTGCTGCCCTCATAGAGCTTAAATTGTAGCCCATTTTCTACTTTACTGAATATACTTTGAACATAAATCTGAGATTTGTTTATTATACGTGCATAATCCTTTAAAACCTGTTTTCTGATGAGTTTGAAATGAAGCATTCAAATTATCTTAAGCATACTATGTGAACATGCAGAGTTGTACATACCATTGAATTATCCATGGAAATTGACAATTCAAATGATTGAGATGTTCTATGGATGAACTTTCCTGAATCTTTCTCATCCCTTCTATCTTTTCTCCTTTCTGCCATCCATCCATGGGCAAATTGGTTCTTTCACTCAAGGTACAGAAATTAAAATATTCTCCCTTAATTTCATCTTTACTGCATGGATAAAATGAAAGGCATACTTTTGATGGTTCAGTTAAAGTCATGTTTATCCAGTGAATTCTGTGAGGATTCTGTAGGGTTGGAGCCTAATGGAAGCCTCTGCAGTCTCAACCACGGAAGCACATTGGCCTTGTCCTTTAATATCTACTACTCTTGTAGCTGAAGGTAGGGTTGACCCCACTGGAGTTAGAACCTGACTTTGCCATTAAAACCTGACCCCAACAAGTGAACTAGACTAAGGCCTTATGAAAAGAAGCATTATCATTCCCACTGGCCAAGGTCTTAATATGCCCTACATATTTCTATCATTTCCTGATTTCCACTAGCCTAATAGGCTTGAGGTGAAGATTAATTAACATTAACAGTGATGACCCAAATTTCACCAATATATGCCTCTGCCTGCTTTCCAAATGAAATGTAGCTGCCAGTTTAAAGCTTACTTAGTTTTTGAAGTTCCCTGTCAGACTCACCTGAATTTATGAATATTTGCATGATTTTTATTCATTCATAACCTCCTCTTAGGTAAATATTGAGGAGGGGAGTGCTGGAATAAGGTGAAAAGTATTTATCTACCGGTTTTTGTGTTTATGTTCTTCCATTATTAGGAAATTATCGAAAAAGAACCTTTATTTTTTATGAGTCAGAGTCTCAATCTGTCACCTAGGTAGGAGTGCAGTGGCATGATTATGATGATCACAGCTCATGGCAGCCTTGACGTCCTGGGCTCAGGTGAAACTTCCATCTCAACATCCTGAATATCTGGGATTATAGGCACATGCCACCACACCAAGCTAATTTTTTTTCTTATTTATTTATTTATTTTGGTAGAGATGAGACTATGTTGCCCAGGCTGGTCTTGAACTCCTGGGCTCAAGCAATCTACCCACCTTGGCCTCCAAAATTGTTGGGATTAAAGGCATGAACCATCATGCCTGCCCAAAAAGAACTTTATAAATTTGAAATATTTATAATTTTTAAGCTTTGATTTTTTTCATCATTTTTATTAATTAATTAAAAGTTATTGTTTTGGACATAATAATCAATCCATTTGTATTCTGCTAAGAAACAAACAGATCTGGCTTTAATTCCTATAACTTGTGATAAAAACTGATTTCATTATTTAAGTTTTTGTACTTGTGTTCATTCAGTAGGAAAATGACTTTTGTTATTTTATAAAGAATATAATAACTACCAAAAACATATGGACTTTTAAGGTGTCATATAGTCTCTTTGACGAAATTTAAAATAATGGTCAAGAGAAGCATTTCATTAATGATAAATGGTCTAGTACAGGCATCAGCAAACTGTAGTCCACAAATCAAATATGGCCCTCTCCCTCTTTTTAATGGCCTGTGAACTAAGAATGATTTGTAATTTCAAATACTTAAAATAAAATATTTTTTACCTGCAAAAATGACATGGAATCAAATTTGAATATCCACAAGCCTCTAATGTGTCCAGTGGATCACCACTGAAACCATTAACTTACTTATTAATTAATCCGTCTATGGCTGATCCCTGATTTTAATAGTGTATCTCCTTGAAATAGTCTCTTATATCCTCTTCTGACTGACAGATAGAACCAGTCTTATTCAGTACTATTAAGACTTGTTAAGTTGAAGCTCTATACTACTTTCTGCCTTGCTCCCTTATATCCTTTCTGGCTTACTCCCACCAGTCATCCATTCAGTAATCTCCCTATCCCACCAGAGATGAACTCAGACTTTACACATAATGCTATGGCAATGGTAACATTAATTTTACATTAAAATGCATTATTCTGATATATGTACAAATTGATATCATCCTATATGTAGATAGGTAAATATATCTATATGCATTTTAATATATATAATATATATAAGTTGATAAGCATTATATATCATACATATTTGGAGCAATAATCTTGCCTCCCAAAAGTCCATGTCCTAATCCCAAGATCCTGTGAATATGTTATGATATATAACAAAAGAGACTTTGAAGGCAAAAAGTTTGAAGGCAAAAGGGACGTTGAAGATGTTAAGGTTAAGGGTCATGAGATCGGGTGACTATCCTTATTATCTGCATGTTTCCAATGTACTCATGAGTCCTTAAAAGCAGAAAAGTTCCGTAGTCAGTGAATGCAAGCACCTCACACACATAGCTGTACCAACACTGTGGGATTGGGAGAAGCATACAAACTTGAGCATTTGAAGACATTACCTTAGGAAAAAATATGGGAGGCTTTCAGCACGTGGTATGGCTTTGAAAATATAAGGAAGAATGGAATAGGAATGTTCACAGAAATAAATCTGAGAAAGCATCAGAATCCTTAGCCAGACCAACTGGTGAAGTGTGTCTCTCCTGAATCTAGTCAGTACAGACTGAAGAAGATGTCTAACTGCAGATGTAAGGAAAGACATACAAGACTTTAAGAAGCATGAAAAGTTAAGGAAATAAAACATCACCAAAGGGACACAAGAATAGTTCAGTATTCAGTCCCAAAGAAACAGAAATTTATGAATAAATAAATTCATGAAAAAAATTAAAATAATTGTTTTAAGAAAACTCCAAGAGAACACAGATAGATAACACAACAAAATCAGGAAAATAATAGAAGAGGAAAATGAGAAGCTTAATAAAGAAAGCAAAATCATAAAACAGACCTAAACAGAAATTGTAGTGCTGAAGAATACAATGAATAAAATGAAAAATATAAGACAGACAACAAAATCAGATATGTTCAAGCAGAAGAAAGAACTGTGAAATCAAAGACATGTAATTTGAAGTGATTTAGTCAGAGTAAAAAAATAGTAAAGACTAAAAACAGGAATGAAGAAAGCCTGCTGGATTTATGGAGCACCAGAAAGAGAGCTAGCATTCACTTTATGGAAGTCTAAGTAGAAGAATAGAGAAATAAAGAGGTCAGAAAGCTTATTTAAAGAAATTATGTCTGAAAATTTTTCAGATTTTGGGAGAGATATGGGCCATGCAGGTATTTAAAGCACAAAAGGTTCTGAAGAGTTTCAACTCAGAGATTATACCAATATACATTATAATCAAACTCAAAAATCAAAGAAAAAGAGAAAATTTTGAAAGGGGTGAGAGAATGTACAGGGGTTCTTTCATAAGATTATCAGTAGCATTCTAAACAGAAACCTTTCAGGCCAGAAGAACATAGTATTACATATATTCAAAGAACTGAAAGAAAAAAAAGTCTTAACAAGCATACTTTACCCAGCAAAACTATCCTTAAAAAATTAAAAGAGAAAGATTTTACCAGACAAACAAAAGCTAAGGGACTTAGGTACCAGTAAACCCGCCTTACAAGAATGTTAAAGGGAATTTTTCAAGATGAAACAAAGGATGCTAATTAGTAACATGAAATCATATGAAAATATAAAATTTTCTCTTAAAGGCAAATATATGGCAAATTCATAATACTCTAATACTGTAGTGATAGTATGTAAATCATGTATAACTCCAGTGTAAAGGTGAAAAAATTAGAGTAATAAAAATAATCATCTTTACAATAATTTGTTAATGGATATACAGTGTCAAAACATGTAAATTGTGATACCAGCATATAAATTGTAGTGGTGGTGTTGGTGAAAGTATAATGAGTAGAGTTCTGTATGCAAAGTTAAAATATTATTATCCTAAAATAGACTATTATAGCTATAAATTATTCAAGTATTTTATTGTCAGTCTCAAATAACCACAAAACAGAAACTTACAGTAAATACACAAAAGATGATGAGAAAGGTATCAAAGCATATCACCACAGAAAATTATCAAATAACAAAGGAAGACAGCAAAAGAGGAAACATAAGATAAAAGATCTACAGAACAGCTGGAAAACAGTAACACAATGGAAATAGTAAGTCCCTACCTATCAGTGACTACTTTAAATATAAATGGATTAAGTTCTCCAATCAGAAAGCATAAAGAAACTGAATGGATTAAGGAAATAAAAAAAGACCCAACTGCAGCATGCATTGCATAACAATGTTTCGAACAAAAAAATGACCACTTATATGAAGGAAATCTCATAAGATTATAATTGAACATAAACAAAAACCTGTCATATCTCACTTGATATTGACATTCCAGATCAGGTAGCGAAAATTATTGATATTCAGTAATGGTACTGGGACATTTGGTTTTTCATATGAAAAAATATTACATGTAAAACAATTATATACATAACCCTTCTAGGTTTGTGTAAGTACAATCTGATGTTCTCACAATGATGAAATTACTTAATGACACAATCTCAAAACATCCCTATTGTTAAGCCATGCATGACCATATACTCTGCCTACAAGTGACTCATTTTAGTTTTTAGAGCACACATGGACTTTAATGCCCCACTTTCAACAATAGATAGATCATCCAGACCAAAAAATCAATAAGGAAAAATTGAATTTAAACTAAACATTAAACTAAATGGAACTAACAGGCTTATGCAGAAGGGTCCATCCAACAGCAGCAGAATAGACAATCTTTTTGAACACACAGTGAACACTGTCCTAGATGAATTCTATCTTAGGCCATAAAACAAGTCATAACAAATTTAAGAGGATTGAAATTATATCAAATACTTTTCCTACCAAAATAGTATGAAACTAGAACACAGTAGCAGAAAGAACACTGGACTATTAACAAATATGGGGAAATTAAATGATTTGATCTTGACAAACCAATGGGTTAAAGAAGTTCAAAGAAAATTAAAGATATATTAAGACAAATGAAAATAGAAACACCTCATACCAAAACTTATGGGATGCAGAAAATCAGTTCTAAGACAGAAATTTACAACAATAATCATTTATGAAGGAAAAAGGAAATATCAGATAAATTGGAAAATGAGATACGTATATGAAAACCTTTTTAATTTGTATGTTTTCTTTTTTTTACATCACAGTTTTTTGACATGCATATTGCAACACCAATGAGATATTTTATTTTCATATATTCTGAGATTTGTAGGCAGCACCAATTGTTTTGTGTTTCTAGAACTTCCTTTTCTTTGAATGTTCCTTCCCCTGCTCTGCATGACTCTGTTAGGATTATTTTATATTGTTGCATTTCTCTACTTGCCCAAAGTGATAGCTATTAGGGGTTGGCCCATGACCAAATTAGGAACAGTAGGGGTAATGCATCAGAGTTGACACATGAAAGGTGGGACATTTTTTAGCTTTCTCTTTAGAATTGGTAGCTGTAAGGTGAAGGGTAAGTTGGCCAGTGGGCATCTTTCTTACCATGTTAAGAAAGTTTGTCTATTAGCACGAAAGAAAAAGATAATTGACAAGAAGAGCTTGAAAATGTAGAGAAGAGTGGGGCTCTATGGTATACTTTGGAATCAAACGAATTTCATTCTCATAATTCCTAGTTTGAATTCTAGTTTTATCATTTAGAAATGCACTGTGGCTTCTGTAAATACTCCTGTGAGTTGGAAATAAAAAATATTTATTGAGTACAGATAAACCAGTATATTGCAATATGATAAAGCAAATGTGTGAATAAGAATGTCACTGTCAATACCTCCACATTGTACAGCTTCTTTTTTTCTTCATGATGGCTTCTATTGGTAAGTGACCTTTAGGACTGAATGAATAAATAAATCAGTAAATCTTTCAATATTACTAATGCTTAATAGTTCACTTGTCTTTTTAAATGCAAGTTTAATGTTTCTATTTCTGTTCACAAATGGGTCATTTTGTACTTGATCCACTTTGAGAACCATTGTTTTGTAACTTCGTTCCTTGGAATCTCATAATTTAAGAAACTCTCTGTTTTGTTTACCATGACAGATGTTTCATGAAACATTTATATCAAATATTTTAAACACTTTTATCGGTTGTTTTAAATTGATTTCCTACACGTATATTCTAAATCTCCTTTGGAGCAAATAAGGAGCTCCTAATAAATGAGTGTAAATATGTTTATATTAAGTACCACAATTCATATTTAACTCTCTTTTTTGTTAAGAATATTTCTCAGAGCAAAATAGCTCATTGTACAATTTGATAAAAATATTTTACAGTCCTTCTATTCTGTTTGCTTATTTTATGACTCAATTTTACATAATTGTATGAACAGTGCTTGTCATAGTAGTTTTCACTGTAAAGATGATACTAAAAATGTTGATGATAGCAAATTGTAGAAGCATCAATAAGAAGTAAATATTTCTGTATGCTTTCATGCTAGTTGTGGTGAAAAGTATGCTTTGTTTAAGAATAACTCTACTTTTACCTCATTTTCCACATCTAGGAAAATTAAGGCCAGTTGATTATATTAAAACAAACAAATGTCTTTAACTACAATGATAGTTTCCCTGATTCTCTATGACCTTTAAATGACTCATCTGGTGAAGGATAAAATTTTAAAAATAGCCTTGTATCAATAGGTCACATTAGTAATGATATTATGTCTGTATTGATTTGCCTTTATTCACTAGTAAAGTCACTTTGAAAGCTCACTCCACAGTTGGTTAGCATCCTTTGTTGTTTTTCTTTACATAACTTTCTGACATTAATAGTATTATAGTGGCTATTTTGGACATGCCCATTATGCATTTTGAAATAAAGGGGTCTCAGCTGGAAATTAAAAGATGGTCACTATTCCAAGTTGTCAAGGTGGAGGATATATCAAAATTTGTTCTCATCCCCACTATCTTAATTGAGAAAAACTATCATAAAGGATTTACGTGTTCTTATTTTAGAAGTGATTACATAAATCAAATCAATGTAAGCATTCTTGAAACACATGTGAAAAGGTGTTGTTATTGTGTCAGATTCTAATGTCATTATAGTGCAGTTGTTATCCAAGATAGAAGGTATAGAAGAAAAGAATCAACTCTAAAAGATGTCATAAGCTATCCTAGGATTGGCAAACATGTGCCATAAAGGGCCAGGTAGTAAATATTTTAGGCTTTGAGAAACTATAGGTCTTTGTAGCAACTCCTGACCTCTGTTATTGCATCCTACCTAGCCCATAGACGACACCTAAACAAATGGATGTAGCTGGGTTCCAATAAAGCATAGTTTACAAAAATAGGTAGTGAGTTGCATTTGGCTACAAGCTGTAGCATGCTCATCTCTGAAGAATCCTAATGGACGCATTACTGACTCCATTCTGTGTGCTGAGTAGGCAGTTTGTGGGAAGGGAGAAACTGACTTGGGCTAAAAAAGCTTAAGAGATTGTTATTCATCTTAAAAGCCTTCCCCATTCTCTTGTATTATAATATGAAAGGATCCGTGGATTCCTGTTTTAGAAGTGATTACATGTAAATAATTGTATAGGTTTGACCTAGAGGTTTGACTTCCAGGAACTTATGTTTTAGTGAGAGATGTACAATATTTATATAAATAACTACGTTAAAATGAAGAAAATAAAGTCTGCCATGAAAGAGATATAAGAAATACATAAGAGGCAAAAGCACACTAAACAGGAGGCTTACAGTTCTTAGTCTCTTCCCTAACTTATCAAAGAAAGATGGTAGCTATATAGTTTAGTGCAGCATGGTCCAATAGAAATAAAGTGAAGCAACAAATGAGAACCCCACATTTAATTAAAAATCTCTAATAATCACATTGAAGATAAACAAGAAACAGAAGAAATTAATGTTAATAATGTGTTTAATTTAAATCAACGTAGCCCACATAATATTATTTCAACAAGTGATAAATGTATCATTATTGAGATTTTTTCTCCCTCTATTAAAATCCGGTGTACATTTTATACCTAAAGTTTATATAAATTTGAACTAGACACATTTCTATTACTCAATAACCATGTATGAGAAGCCATCATATAGGGCAAGTTTAGTGGCTAAAATCATGGCTTTTGATTCAGACATTCAGTTTGAATCCTTAATTCCGCTACTTATTTAGCATATCTCCATCTCAGTTATCTGGTGTATAAAATGTGGGTAAATAAATATAATGCTGACTTACATGTTTACAAAAGTGCTTAGGACAGTATCTGGCACACTTAAAAATGCTCATGTGGTCTCTGATATTACTAATAACAAATAATACCTTTTCTCACTCTGACATATTAAGTTTCTGAATAGATACAATTTTGGCTCATTATAACTATAAATATGGTATGTGTGTATGTAAATACATTGTTACCAAGCCAGATAGATGTATTCAATGCTTTTAGAGATGCTTATTTCAAAGAGAGATTTCTCTGTGGATGCTGACTACAGAATAACTTTATAGCAACCCGTACAGCAGTCAGTGATAGTAAATTTCAGATGAAATTATTTGCCTCTACATGCAACCATTGTTAAATAAAAATGTTTCATACCCTTTTTAGTCTTTTGAAAATAAGCTAAACGTTAAACCATGTTGTCTTTTATAGTTATCTATGAAAAAACACATGATTGGGACTATACAATGTCATTGTTTTTCATTTCAATTAAAATAAAGTGTCATTTTTACCTTCTTCAGGAGACTCATATTCCTAAAATGTAATTCAAATTGAACTGGAGCTCTTACGAAGAACAAAGATTAAGCTGCCCTAAGTCATACAAAATACAGTCTTGGGAACACAGTTAATTTATAAGATGCTTTTTGAATTTGAGAATTATGTGGGCATATAATATGTCAATATGTCTTCTTTGGGGGCGTTTACTTATCTGTTGTTGTTGCCTAATACTGTAGTGGTGGGGCATGCATTTTGAACTTGGCACTAACCACAGGGAGATTGGGTATCACCACAGTGATTTGTGGTATCACTTTGTTAAGCAGCCCGCCTGCCACCAGGAATTTAGTCAGGTGTATATGGAAAGTCACATTGTAAAAGGCCATACAGAACTTACATGGTTTAATATTCAGAAATAGAAAGCTGCAGGAGGAAAACTCAAAGGTTGAAATTCAAGAAAAAGAAAATATTTAAAAGAGTAAAACAATGAAGTAGAGAAAATAGAAAGAAGTAAGAATGGTTATTCAAACCCAAAGCCCTAGTATATGTGGATGAGTCTAAGCAGTTTCTGTTACATTCAATACTTCAGTGAAAAAATAGAGACAGCAGGACTTTGCAGCTTTACTGTTGGAGATATTGCTGGAGTACATCAAAAACACCAGGAGCTATGCCAAAGAATAAATTCAAATAACACTGTCCTGAATTGTCTGATCCAAAATCACCAGCTTATCTGCAGGAAGTAAGGAAATACTGGGTTGGGGAAGCCAATTTTGTGTTGCTAGAATTCCAGCCTTAATGTAATTTTCTCTTTCATTTTTTTCCCATGGAGACAGCTCTGGAAGAGAATGCAAAATTTATAATCAGGCACTTCACAAATATGATAATACTAATTTATATCTTTTTAAAAAATTGACATGATGAAGTATATTTCCTCCTTGATCCAGTGGATATTTACATTAACAAGGTTGTAACTTAGAGTATTTTGCAAACATTCATGTAGAAATCATTATGATTCCCTACATTGCTTTGAAAATTTCTCATGTTTGTCAGTTTCTTGATCTATTCAATCTACAGTCAATTTAGTTAAAACTGTTTTTTTGAGTGCTTACTGTGTGCCAGTGTCTGTGGCTCATTACTAGAGAGACAAAAAAAGCAATTCTTACTGCAGAATATCTACAAGCAGGAAAATGCCATTATATTATTGAATAATTATTTAAAGTATCAGTCATCATTTTCCCTAATTTCATGCAAACTTTTTTTTTTTTTTTGAGTTGGAGTCTCATTCCTTTGCCCAGGCTAGAGTGCAGTGGCACGCACGCTCACAGCCACCCCAGTGTCGACCTGCTGGGCTCCGGCGATCCTTCCACCTCACCCTTCTGAGTAGCTGGAACTACAGACAGACGCTACCACACCCGGCTACTTATTATTTTATTGTGGAGACGAGGTCTCCCCAAGTTGCCCAGGCTGGTCTTGAACCCGCGGGCTCAGGCAATCCACTCGCCTTGGCCTCCCAAAGTGCTGGGATTACAGGTTGAGCTCATGTAAACTTTCATTGTGAACTTGCTGTAGAGAATTATGGTGTTTAAAATCTATTCAAAATGTCATCCTGTATCTTCATTTTAAATACCTATTTGTAAAAGTGAAAACCTTCCCTTAATGGTATAAGCTTGAAAACTCTAGCTTTGTTTTCAAAGGATTTGTTTGCTATCGGACATTTTCTTTATCCAAGATTGTGCTGGATCTAAATTGTATAAGAACAGCTTCCTATAGTCTATGTGCCAGTCTTTATTTGCATTTATGAAGCAGAAAACTGGATCATACTTAGCCATATTTGGCTTTCAGCTGTTGAGCTCTGAACAGAAAACCTTTTAATCATGCCAGATGTACAGTCACTAGGGATTAGGGCTTGTTTTAAAATTGTCATTCAGCCTTCTGTATACAGGTAGAGTGTTGCCTTCAGAAATCTAAATATGGATCTTTCTGAAAATACTAACAAATTCTGACATATGTTAGAAAAGGAAGACTATTTTTTTCTGCACAGATCTCTAGAATAAAAAAATACACAAACTAAAACATTTATAAGTACATTTTTACTGAATTTATTTACTTTTCTCTTGAAAAGCATAACCTCTAAGTACTGACACATTTTAAGTATATAGGCAATTGAAAGAAAAATCACTCACTTTAATGCATACACAAACTTTCTGAAAAAAATACATTATATACCTTCAACTTGATGTATTTATATATAATGTCAGAAATTTAAGGAAAACACATTATATTTTTTCTGAAATGCATTAGGTTCTTGATAAGTGGCTCTTTACCCCATCAGTAAAGACTTGGCTTATCTTTAGTAGCCAAATATATTATTGACTAAATCAATTTATGTTTTTGTTTTTAGTTAACATTTATTTAGTACTTTCTGCTTGCCAGACTCCTGCAACCTGGGGTACAGCTCCCTTATGCCAACCTGCCCATGACACTAAGCCAATGAATGACTGATAAAGGAACACAAACGCAGCTCACGTTCCTTTATTTATTTATTTATTTATTTATTTATTTATTTATTTATTTTTTTATTTTTATTTTTTTTGAGTTGGAGTCTCACTCTGTCGCCCAGACTGGAGTGCAGTGGCCGCTCCCGGCCACCACAGCCTCGACCCGCTGGGCTCCGGCGATCCTTCCACCTCAGCCTTCCGAGTAGCCGGAATTACAGGCACGTGCTACCATGCCCGGCTGATTTTTTGATTTATTGTAGAGTTGAGGTCTTGCTTGCCCAGGCGGGCCTCGAACCCGCGGGCTCATGCAATCCACTCACCTCAGCCTCCCAAAGGCGCGGGATTACAGGCTGAGCCACCGAGCCCGGCTTCGTTCCTTTTTTTAGATAAGACAGGCTCTGAGGGACAATATATTTTACAGAATTTCATGCAGGATAAGGTCAATGTTGGACTTTTACTTGAAATCACACGTAGGCTTGGTTTCTTACCCTCCTTGGTTTGCTCCTTCACTTCCTTGCTCATTTCTCTAGGGAGCACTCCTTTAATAAATTACTTGAATTCTTACTTCAGAATCTGTTTCTCTAGAATGCAACCTGAGAAAAATGTTGTACCTTTGAAGTTCTTCCACCTGAGTTTTATAGCTTATTCTTCTCTTCCCACACTTCCAGCTGTTATTTGGAACTCTCAATCTGCCTTTTTCCACTAGTCTTATATAACACATTCTAGATTCTTTCATTTTGCTAGTTCTCCTATTACAGACAAAGCAAACTTGGTAGATTTATGTATAAAGTTAGAATGTACAGCTATAAAAGAGGACCAGGGATTTTCTTTTTTTTTGTAGGTACTTCTTTTTTGGCTTAAGTTTTCTCTTTCAGAGTTTTTCTGAAAATAACTTCAAAATAAATGAGTGCTGGATGAAGTGCTAAAGAGCATGAAATGGTACAATAAAGTAGCAAATTATACAGTACAAAAAGCGAAGAAAGCAAACACTATAATAAGATGCTAATTGTGTCACATACTCTGATTGAGTGACACTGATTACAGAAACATCAAGCCCTATTCACCCTGGCACCCTCTAGTCCTTCAATCTCCCATCATCAGGCCATTAATGTGAATCAGCATATTTTTCAACGGGAGACTACAGAAGTAAATCAACTTGTTCAGAGCCTTTAGAATTTCAGGATTTGTGGGCACCTGGTTACCTATTGGGTTGAGAAATCTTTGTCTTCTGGGAACAAACTTAAATGTGAAGAGTTTGATTATGTAGTAGACATTTGGAAGTGTCTTTTTGGATGTCTTTTCACATCGAGTTACTGTCACAAAACGTGATTCTACAGCAAACTCTGGCTGTCTACCCTACCAGTTTTATGAGGTGGTAATAAAGCATGTGGTCCAATATAGCAGGAGAAAACATGAAAATGTGTGCTCCCTCAGGATGCTGCCATACCCATGTAAATAAATTGTGCTTGAAAATGCCCTGCTAGTTGTGTCATGGAGAACATTGTATGTATTTTTTTTCCCACAAAGCTCAATAAGCTCCAAGGGATCTGTTTTCAGAGAACAAACATACTCTACTTTGAAGCAACATTTATTAATCTTTGCTCTTTTTTTTTTTTGAGTTGTAGTCTAACTCTGTCACTCAGACTGGGGTGCAGTAGCATACTCACGGCCACCCCAGGCTCAACCTGCTGAGCTTAGGTGATCTTTTCACCTCAGCCTTCCAAGTAGCTGGAACCACAGGCATGCGCCACCATGCTCGGTAAATTTTTTGATTTATTGTAGAGACAACGTCTTGTCAAGTTGCCCAGGGTGGTCTCGAACATGTAAGCTCAGGCAATACTCTTGTCTCAACCTTCGAAAGTGCTGGAACAGGC
Organism: Tarsius wallacei; assembly: GCA_963574415.1. Lineage (NCBI taxonomy): Eukaryota > Metazoa > Chordata > Mammalia > Primates > Tarsiidae > Tarsius > Tarsius wallacei. The sequence continues at coordinate 24,219 of CAUYQG010131192.1, forward strand.
TTGAGCCACCATGCCCAGCTATTAATCTTTACTTTTTATTCTTAATTTCCTTGCTATTTTCATTATGGTAATCTATGGATTACTGTGTGGAATGTGTGGTCAAGGGTCATTGTATCTATCTATCTATCTATCTATCCATCCATCCCTTTCATGAATTCTTTTTACATAGAAAGTGTAAATTAGTGGTATAAATAAAATCTTAGTAAAGAATCTTTAAACTAGTTAGGTGAACAGCTAGTTAGGTGAACAGTGCCCTTAATCACTTCAAAAGCATGTATTTATCTACAAATAGCTAGTATGCTAATTACTACTTGTTATTATTTAAGAAATTAAACCTGCTTCCTTATGAAACTACTCTGGACAACTTTTTGTTTTGAAGCCATTTTGGCTTAAATAGAATCAAAATTTTGTTTCTCAGAAAACACTATTTGCATCCTTCAATTTAGAAATTCAGACTTGCCTTTCTCATAGACAGTTTTATCATGCTTCATTGACATCCATGTGACTGGAGAGATGATGCTTACTGACGCCCATTGCAGTAGTGTTTATGCCATTTTCAATATCATAAACACATTTTTTGTGTGTGTCCAAGAAAACAGTATTGCATCTTTTGCAAATGTGGATTCATTGATGTAAACATAACAACGAAACAATGAAAAGTACAACGGATGTTGAATGCAATATTGCCATGTTGTAGTGGTGGAGTCAAAAATAAGCTCACTTCTTGCTGGCTCTGTCCTTGTTATTGGACAAACAAGCAAACAAACAAAAAGCTCCTTATGCCATTATTTACATTATCATGTGTTGTGAAGAAATTTGCTTTGTTGAAATTAATCACCTTTTAACTGTAGCTGATTCTTCATTCTACAGTTTCTTTGGAAAGTTGAGCGCCAATATCATTCTTCTCACTGAAAAGTCATCTGTTTTAATAGTGATGCTATGGTGAAATAGTAGTAGCTTGTTATGGCATTATACCTTGCCATTTCAAAAGCATTTTGTGTTTATTTAATTTATGATAAGTGAGTATAGTGTCAGCAAATCCATTTGCTCCAGTCCTATGCTGGTAATCTTCAATTCACCAAACAGTAAAAACCGCATAACACATATTGTTTCCCTTGTTTCTTTTGCTAACAGGAACCTCAGAGCTAATCCTGTGCTTAATTGCTGAAATTCTTATTTAACATAGAAAGAAGCATTTCTATAAGTCACTTGCTCTTGCTTTAATGACCCAGTTAAGTATACTTGCTTTTTTATAATTAATTAAAGCAAATACTTTTGAGACTAAAATAAACAAATCCACCTAATCATGGCCTATCAGTTGAAATGAAGAGAGATGATTACCCTCTTTACAGAAAAGAAAACTAGATAAACAATAGACTTTCTGATTTGCTCCTGAAAACATGTTGGATAATTTATCATGTAAAATATTTTTTAGAAACTACAACTTGTTCCCAGGTCATAAAATTTTTTTTTTCCAACTTGATTAAAACATTTGTAAACACCTATTTAAGAAACCATCAATGATTTTTACACAATGCAAAGCATTTAAAACACCAATTACCTAATTATCTAATACTTTATGAACTCATTGATGGGTATGTTTTTTGTGCAATTTACAATATTGTTCAGTATTAGACACAGATTATATTTTAACACTGTAAGAAAATTATTCTATAATGTAAATATACAATGTGGGATTCACTGTTAAGTTATTCAGCTGCTTTCAGGATGGAGAAATCCTACTGCCTGAGAGTCAGGGGGAGATGGAGGAGCTGGTGGCAGAAACCATGGTTTAGGGCCTCATGGGCGAGTGCCTGACAGACCTACAAGACAAAGGTACTTTTGAGCCTTGCTGCAAAGATTCTGTTGTCACTTTGTCCACGGAAGAATGAAAACTTATCACAACTTTAAATCAGCTAGCTGTGCAGTACCTATATAATAGAAGTAGCAACAACTGCTTATTTGCCAACATATCTGACAACAGTTTGTTGAAAAACATTTAACTGTCTGACATGCTATCCCTGAGCTTTAATGAAAGGATCCTATTTATAAAGGATGTTATTGGGGGTACATTTTGCTCTCAATCCTTTTAGGATCAGGGTTACAAGACTGCTGGTTTTGTTATACTTCCACCATCTACACCACTATGAAGAAACAAAACAAAGTAGAATTTCCTAAATCTGGATTTTTAAGGAGAGATTGAAAATGTCCTGAGTGAAGCATAAGAGAACCAGAAATTTAGTTATGCACACCTGGAGGCTACACACAGGGCAGCCAAAGACTCCACCATCTGGAAAAGGGTGAAGATTGAAGTGGCTTGTATCTACATCACACAGCTGGCCACTAGCTAATCACCATTGAACTGGCAAACAGACCTGAGCTGTTCTCTCTAGTACCCAACCTCCCGGCTCTCTTCCTGGCAAGCTGTTATGGGAAGCTACTGGTCACTTTCTATTTTCCCTTGAGTCTAGAAATTATCTTTTAAAATAAGCCAGATTATTGTTTTACTACTTTTTGACAAGGTGAATTAGTTCCTTACTAGTCCATCTGAGCTCTCCCATTTTACCAAATTGAGAATACGTGAAGCTAGGATATTTTAGTTTTCAGAGGAAAAGTATGGATGGGTGTAAACTCTTGCTTGCATTTTTTGTTGTTGTTTGTTTTTAGGGTTGTTTACTGTTTATTTTACGGCAGTGACTTTTGGAATTGTGTGATAATTCCCAAGGAGGTTTGATGTTATTGGTCACCATAGATGTCTACCAGGTACCAACTTACTCATTCATAGCTGGAAGACTATTAAAAATACCAAATAGTTTTATAATTATCAAGCCCAAACAAACTATCTTTTGGAACCTGTGTTTCTATGTCTGTGCAATATCTCATTGCTTAGGCAAAAGTCCTTCAGCTACGTGTTTTCAAACTTAGAGTTTCTTGATCAACAGTGACCAAAAAAGCTTTGTAATTTTAAAATGCTGTTATTAGTGTTGCCTTTGATGCACAGATTTGCTAAAGATGCAAGCCATTTGTGGTCTTGACCAGTTCTTGGTCTGACTTCTGACTTTTGTGGAGACTTCACATGTCTAGTTAGGAGTGTCATTTTCATGATGGCATGGGGATCACTAAGCTGTATTGATTCCTGCACTTTCAGATTGCATTCCCAGTTAACAAACTCCATTCCAGGAAGTGTGCCTGACTGTAAGGACTCGCAAACTGCTACATTACAAGCTTCGCATCCCTACTTTTTAGCCTTTGTCTCTATTAAGCTGTACTTACCAGAGCTAGTAGATGCTCTTCCCCTTGCTTAGACATTAAATGTTATCAGGCACAACCTCCCACACCTCCAGAGGGTGCTATTTACAACTATGCCAGGGAATATTCTCCATCTTATATCAACCACCCTCCTGGAAATTCAATCGCTTGAAGAACGTCTTTGTCTTTTCCTCATGTTTTTTTTTTGAGTTGGAGTCTCACTCTGTCACCCAGACTGGAGTGCAGTGGCCGCTCTTGGCCACCGCAGCCTCGACCTGCTGGGCTCTGGCGATCCTTCCGCCTCGGCCTTCCAAGTAGCTGGAAATACAGGCGCGCGCTACCACGCCCGGCTAATTTTTTGATTTATTATAGAGATGAGGTCTCGCCAAGTTGCCCAGGCTGGTCTCGAACCCGTGGGCTCAGGCAATCCACTCACCTCGGCCTCCCCAAGCGCGGGATTACAGGCTGAGCCACCAAGCCCGGCTTTTTTCCTCATGTTTTAATAAATCCAAGCGTTGCCATCAACTATTAACTATAAAAAATGTATCCATCCCTTTGCACCATGCTAGTATAGATGGGCAGATCTGTCACTTGAAATAATATAAAGCTGAAGTGTCTTGCCATGGGACAAAAATGACCCATACTGGAGTCTGGCTGGTTTACCAGGTGCTTGAGTAGGACAGATATGCTCAGTTCCCTGCTTCTTGGTCCTATCTGTCCTCAGAGAACATAATTTAACTGTTGTATTTGGAAGTTGTAATTAATTGGGACAAAACTATAAGATAACATGGGTATATAAAAGATAGCTATGCATTTTATATGTTTATTGAGAAAAATGCTACAGCTTTATACTGAAGGCATCAGCAACAAGTATTATTAAGAATATATACCATTTTTGAGATTTTGAAAATTTTTTTACAACCTGGGTCTTATATGTACGCAAAAATATAGTTGGTTTGCTTTATTTATTGTTCAGCAATAAATTTTTTGTTTAGCACTAAAGCCTACAATAAAAATTTAAAACTATCTATAACAATCAGATGAAAGGCATTATTGGTGGGTTCAAGCTTCTGTTATAAAATATATTCTACTAAGAATTTATTTTTCTTATGATATCACTAAGGGAAAATGTCACAAATTGTATTTCTTCAGAAGACTCCAACTGAAACACTGACCTAAGATTTGACACAAAGTTAAGATTTATTGCATTCACAGTTATTAAAACCTGGAATAACTTTAAAAATCAGGTCAAATATGTTTAGAGTTTCATTGAATAGACTAAGTCACTTGATTCTGATGACTGGGATCCTGTGGTCAAGACAATTGCTTGGATATTCTCTTCCACTGTGCAGAAACTCCTGCTAGTATTTTGATAGGCACCATTGTGCCACAGAGTATGTATAAAAAAGGGAAAACAACAAAGTTCAATGCTTAAAAATATACCTATAATATCCTTCCCTCTCAAGTATATACTGTCTGTAAGACTGCACCAAAAGTTGTAGTAAAATGGGTCATTAACTTTTCTGTTTCTTTTTTTTTTTAAGTTGCATGTTCAATGCAGAATTTTTGTTTCAAAAGTGTTTCACCATGGGAAAAAAAGGGGAGGAGGACCCACATGATGGCTCATGCCAATACCCTATCACTTTGGGAGGTTGAGGCAGGAGAATCTTTTGAGGCCAGGAGTTTGAGACCAGCCTGAGTAATATAGCCATACACTGTTTCTGAGTAAGTAAGTAAGTGAGTGAGTGAGTGAGTAAATAAATAAATATTTATAGGGTGAATTTGTGCAAAATAATGTGCAAACAAAAGATAAATTTTCCACTTTTTTAAAAGAGCAATCTGTTGCTCCTTTATGAAAAGTATCCTATTTATCTAATATCTTTATGTTTACTTATCCAAGTACCTGTGATTTTTATATAGTTCACTATCAGCTATTAGCTGTTTACCAGAATTTGTACAAACACACAAAGAGATGCACATGCAATGTGACAATACAACACTATTTAAAGTTTTCCCTTTTGTGATCTTGGTTCAGTATTTGGGCCCTTGTGATATAGTTTATAGGTGAAATTATTGTAGTAAACCATATATCATTTAAATATTACATTAAATATTGCTTGTTTTCATGAAGATAAATCTCATTTGTCTTATTTATTATAACCACAAGCAATTATTGAACATCCACCATTGGTATTATAGTACAAGTGCTACAAACACTATCAAGCATAAGACTACAGACTAAAACTGGTTCTTTAACCCCTGAGAAATTAACTACATTTTAAAAATTAATAGAATCTTAAGATTCCAAAAAGACTTTTTTGTGCCAGAAAGACTTTCAGTAATGGGGTGGGGGTTATTGTCTTAGTAAAACCATTTGTTTAGACAAGCTATCCAGACAAACACCCACAATGCGGAGGTGGGATGAGTAAAAGATGAGTGCTAGATGGAAAAGGTTGAGTTCAACAATGGAGAGTGATATTCTGTATTTCTCCCTCAAAATTGACCGGTATGATAACCCCTTGGATACCTAATCCTGAATTGTACCCTACTTCTTTAAAAAAAAAAAAAAAATTGGTCCATCTAAAATTGAATGGCATTCACTTAATTTCCTTTGCCTATTATCCATTTGTAAATATAACTGAAAGAATCTTTTCCTCACCTGTTTTAAGTAATAAATGTGAAGCCTGAGACCAAATAGGACTATTGGTGGATACTAGTGAAGATATTGATTTCCCAGAGCCAATATTAACTTTAGAGGCTTATGAATATACATCTGAACATGATGGGGTTAAGCTGGTTTTCAAATAATGACTCTGTGAATTTACTCATTCAATTATTTGATAGGTCTTTTCAAATGAAATCATACATTTTAAAGAAAATACTGATTCAAACGTCATTTCAAATTTATAAACCACATCTCTAGTGTCATTTCACACATGAAAAATCAGTAATAGAACAGTTTGGTGGATTATTATTTCATACAGATTTTTAACTTGGAATCTTTTTCTTGGACAGTTTTTGAAATAGGATATAAAACTATCTTTCTGGAATAGTTGAGCTGGAGCGCTGATGGACTACTTATCCCTATATTTTCTACATTATGTTTTTTATATTGTGGTCTCTCTTCCAAAACAGTTTAGGAAACTCATTAACATTAACTTAAACCTTGGCTGCTGTAATTACACAGTTGTGAAATAGTGTACCTTATATGCACTGTTCTTCTCTACTTTGTCAGCAAGGTCTTGCTTTAGTAAACAACTGGGAATGTGTAGCCATTACTTTAAAATACCAGTTCAGAAGAAGGCAAGAATAAACACAAATGAAAAGTACAAGGAGCCATCCCCTTAGTATGGATTTACTGCAAAATGTATTTGCAAGCGGTTTAAGTTAGTGAAGGATTAAAGCAAGATAGAAACTCTAAAACCAAATTTGAAGATTTGAAGGCAGTGAACCATGATTAATGACAAATTTGGCAAAATAAAATCTAAGCCACATACTTTAGCAAATTATGTTAAATATGAGTTGGATAATTATAAATAACTCATTACTTAGCAAGTAGCACAGGAAAAAATTCTGCTCCTATCTAGAAAGCACTTTAAATATCTTTTCAATATGTATTTAGACTCTGAAATTGATTTTGCCTTTTTTTATATACACAAACACCATTTCACTTCTAGCTGTAGATATCATCACTGTAATATTGTAACTTGGGTACTTCTGTGATTTTTAAGTTGAAATATCCAGCATGTTGATTTTATTACCTATTTTTTTAACAGTAAAAGTTTTGAGTTTATTGTTAACAGCAGTCATGCTAACTGATATTTAAATAGGATATCTATGCTGATTTACATTCTCCTAAGATTTAAGATGCTTCCTAGAAATTTGACAGTTATGGTAGCAGCTGATTACTTTTTTTTATATTACAGAAATACTGTGTAGTATTTCTTGAGATAAACTATGTCGATGGGAATTCAAGTTGCAGCACCTTGACGTGAGAGTACATTGTAATATTACAACCCTGACTTTGCAGTCAGAGAAAATTTAGTTTAAACCTTGACTTCCTGGTCACATGATCTTGAGTACTTACTTTTTTATTAAGAGATATACATTCTTTTGAGGATTTGGCTTAAAGAAAAAATTTTAAAATGTAAGAGTATCTTATAGAACCCAATAACAATAGTCAGATATATTTTGGGGATATTAAAAGATATTAGAATTTTAGAAATTTAGACAACTACTGTGATATACATCTGTTTCATTCTTCTCTCCAAAGACCACTTAGTTCTATTTTATAAAACATAAGGAAGGCAAAAGAGGATCACCCAAAGTGAATAAAAGGGGGTGATAAACAGGTCATTATATGGGAAGAAACATCAAAATGTGTCTATTATGTATAAGCAGAATGTCCTCATTTGCTAAATAGGGATAATAGTTCTCTCCCTTTACGGCTGCTGTAGATATTAGTAATGTGTGTGAAGCATTTCTGAGTCAGCACATATTAGGTGCTTAATGAATAATAGTTTGCTTATTCTTATCCTTGGCTAGGATGTACAATAGCATCTAATCACTATACAATCTAACCTCAGAATGAACTGAATTATTAAGTTGCTGAGGAAATACATGGCATAATAGGAGAAATAGAGAACATGCACGAAGCAAGGATTATCATTAGTATTTGTTAATAATTATGGATACATATTCCTCTAAGTGAGCTAATTCCACACAAGGTAACAAGAGTGATAATGTAAATGGAAAACAAAATTCTCACAATAACAAGCAGTTTCATGTGTTCACATAGCATGTTACCTGTGTCGCAGGGCCAATAGACAGGATTGGGAACAATAAGAGAGGGCTACAGTAGAAATCTGCTTTGTTTTTGTTTATTTTAAAATCCAACATTTATTCAGCTTTCTGGAAAAGGTATCCTTTTGGAAAAACATTGCAAGTTCTTGGTCTTATTTCCATGTGCATGTGGAGATGGATTTCCCCTATACCCCTATTCTAAGAGGGTCTGTGACTCAGATCTGACTAAACTAAAGAGAGCACCCTTAGCCCTGGCTACAGGAACTGGCTCAAGAATGGATATGTGGTGTAATTGGAACCAATAAGTTTCAATAACTTTAATTGCAGAAACTGTCCTGAGAGAGGCAGCATATTTTCAGCTACACTTCAATTTGAGAAAATATAGTTTGAACTTGTTGCCAGTCATCTTGCTACTACGCAAAGTCTAAAAGTGAACTCAGTACCAGGAGAAAAGACCCTGGAGTGTGAAGCCTTCCCTACTTGCAGACTTTTTAGTTACATATATCATTTGTTTAAATTAGTTAGATTGCCTTTTAGTCAATCACATCTAAATGCTTTCTTATAATCTAATGAAAATACAGAGTATCTGTTTTAAGAATTATAAAGATCAAATGGAATAATTGTAACACCATGGATTTGTTTCACACACTATAGCATAAAAAGAACATATTACTTTGTGTTGCTAAATTACATAAATTTTAACCCTCTATCTGTCATGAATGGAGGACTTTTTTTCTTACTTTAGCATGGCATATAATATCCAAAAACACCCTAGAAGAAGCTTCTGGCTTCAGTCTATTATGGTTGCCACCTGGAATCTCATTGTGAAGTCCCTATGCACCATTAAAAGCAGATGTCTCCATAGCCTTTCTGGCAAGTGTGGGCACTGACAACTTTTGCTAGTGTTTCCAAGACAATAGTATTAGGTGTTGAAATCTCCAGACATCAGATGAGCTCTACTAAACAGAAGTCTTGCTTCCTTCAAGGAGATTTCCACAAGAATCTTGTTGCTGTGGAACCTTGTGCTATGTTACTGTCTCAAATCCCTGCTACCCTCAGACATCTCCCTCACCAGTCTACTATCAGGTTCCTTTCCCCAACCTCCACGTATTCCTTCTTAGAAATAGCCATCTAAACTGCCCTTCCTACACACAAGAACCTATATAGAGTTACATAATATATGGCTAGCATTTCTGTTGGGGATTGAGAACACAAGTCATTAATCATCTCTGAGACCAAAAGGCCAGAACTTTCTGGAAGACAGGAGGGTAGAGATACCCTTTTATTCCTTTGAGAGTTTCCTTTGCTTCTCCTCTGGAAGAGGGATACAATCATTAATAGCGTGTTAAGTTTTTTCTGCTACAAATCTAGATGTCCCAGCAGAGAGTAAGTAAGTAGAATAGGAATCTCTCAAGGAGTAAATTACACCCAAGACTCATTGACAGCCAAAACTACCTCGCTCTTTGAAGCACTGCCATGACTTTGGAACTTACACAACAATGTAGTTGTGCAATGTTTCTTTCCAGTAGAGAAAAGAGACAGGTCTTGAGTCTCAGGGGAGAGGGCTGGAAGCAATTGCCCCAAGTCCCCAAAATGCTGTGTAAAATATATGTATACCTGTTCTTGTAACCCCAGCCTAATTTAAGCTCAGACTTCAAGGGAATATAAAAACTCTAAATGAAAGACCTCAAAAAGAACCCCAAATGCTACTCTTGATTCTCTCCTAAAACTTGTTTTCTGGTTCATTTCTCAGTGCCAACCCTGACGTGGATGTTGCTGTCAGCAATCTGAACCCCTGAGAGAGAGAGATATGTGGCTCCAGCCGCTGTTCTCCAGGGTTCTCATGCTCCCTCCATCTCCAGGACGCCAGTCCAGTCATACATTTTGGTTGCACTAGGGTTGTGGTGTAGGACTTCATGTTTTATAACTCCAGGAAACTGGAGTTCCCCCTATTCTATGTCAGTGTTTCCTCCCAGATCACATGACTGCGGAATGTGTGAATGATGCCCCCCGGCAATTTTGCAAATCTATAAAACCTGGGTAGGGACAAAGTACCAAAAAACTTTTTGTGATAAAATAGCACTTTATCCTCCAATCACTTTTTAACTAATGAGTTTTCCTCTCCTTTTTGAACCATTTTGACTTTTCCATGTAGGCAGGAGCTTGTGGAGGAAGAAACAGAGGGAGAGTAAACTTCCCTACTGAACTGTGTCCCCACTTTATTTTGGGCAAGTCACTTGCTAGCTCCCTGTGAGTTTGAATCCTTGTCTGATTTTTTTTTTTATCCAGATGTCTATCTGGAGAGAAAGACTGGGAGCCAGAAATGAATTGCTAAGTGACTTCAGAGCAGTTATTTGCCCATAGTTAGATATCCTTGGTCCATGGGTAGATGGCATCCAGTGCCCACTACAGCAACACCTCACCCAGCTCAGTGTCCACAGAAAACTGCCAACATTTTAAAAAATGCAAAACAGCCACTGTTTTCATGAAAACGTTTTTGTCCCTTATCCCCTTCAGAGCTGGAATCTGTTAGGGTGTAGGGGGTGAGGTGGGCAAATTTGGCCCTGTCCATATATTGTGTATGTAGCTGTGAAGCCAGTTCCCACTGCCATGGCCAGGTGAGTGACTTGAGTGCTTTTAGTCTTTATATTGAGATTATCTGTCCTAAACTGTTAGTAACATGTGCTCCTCTCCATCTCAGTTTTGTGATGACTTTCCCTCTTTTCTTAGGACTTCTCCTGTCATAGGAAAGACTAGTAAAGGATTCTGGTTGACCACACTCACCTCATACTAAATTCAGGGTGTCCTATAGTCAGATAACCACGGTCATTCCATACACAGTCGCTTGCCTGTACCACTCACACCAGCCTGTCTGAGGGAGAAAGGGAAGATTGATAACTTTCAATGGGACCATTGGACAAGAGATGATTTTACAGGGGTTGGGAGGGTGAAGAAGAACTGCAACAACCTCCTTGTCTGCTGCCCTGTTAACATACCACAGAGCTGGAAGTTTTCTATTCCTTGTTGCTCTAGATGAATATGAGGACAGAGAAAGGGAACCTGCAGAACTGCTCCAGAATTTCAGTGAGGATGAGTTAAAAGGTAAGTAGCAGTGCAGGATTTCTACCTCCCGCCGTCATCAGGAGGGGAAGGCATATCTGGTGGCAGGTGGTAATCTTTCCCCTCCAACAAATTTATGGTTACTGTTTTTCCTCCTACAATGGCCCAACCACCTTCAAACTTACAGTTCCCAAATGTGTGAAAAATGAAGCTCTTTGTCTCTTACCCTTTTGGAAATGGAGTGAGGGATTTCTAGCTGTATGAAGCATTAGGAATCCTATCTCTTTATAATTATGTAAGGTTCAAGGTAAAAGAAAAACTTAAGTTGTGCTATTGTAAGTCAGGGACTATCTGTATTACTAATATTTCTTAGCTATCAATATCCATAGCCCTCATTTCAAGAAGTCCTGAGATTTGAATTATACAGTCTAGGGAGCCCCAATCCAAGAAACAACACTAAAACATTATGGATCATGTTCCTTAGAGAGAGTTGTCAGATTTAACAAATAGAATCCAGCATGCTCAGTTAAAATACAATTATTCCTAATTGCCTATGCATATATACACTGAGATTTTTTTAAATGCTGTGTGGGTGATACTAATACTAAAAGCACTATTGTTATTTATCTGAAACAGATTATGAGTATTAAATTACATGCCTCTCTCCTTAATTATATTTCTTTGATATTTTAGCTCTTCTTAACAGTTCTATGTTTTGCAAAATTTCCTTTAAAATTTCTTGCAGTTACAGTATGTATTCCATTTACATTGTAACATAGATGTACAGTGGTCACATCTACCTATTATTTAGTTATTTCATCTGTTGAGTATTTATTAATAAAAAATGCTTGACATTAGCATTATGAGCCTGTACACTAAACATATATTGGCATAAAGTTAGCAACTGTGAGGATTGTTCTTCAAATTTGATTTTTTGAAGTATATAAGATTACCTTTATGGCATAACTTGATTTTCAATTCTACAAGTATTATGTTGTATTTAGAGATCAATGGTTTTTTAAAATGTTGTCCAGTGACAAAAAAAAATAGCAGTGTCATGAGTTTTAATTTTCTTTCTGGTCAACATTACAAAGAATGATGCCACATCTTCTCAAGATGGTGACTAGTAACATCCGTGTAAAAAATTGAATTCCTCAAGGTATGAAATCTATTCTAAAAGATAGCCATGGAAAGGACCATAATAATTATCCACTTCAAGCTGAAATTTATTTTACTGTTCAAAAATAATAGCGTTCATTTAGACACAGGGGTAAATTTTTTGTCAATTCTTTCTTTAATACATTCAATAAGTTCTTTTAAGCAACCGAGTACTTCAATAACACTGCTCTTCTTCCAATTTGCTAAAGAGATATTGAGAACTGTGAGCATAAAATAAGTAGGTTTTACTCAATGGGTTATTAAAAATGTTAAAAATTTGAGCGGCATTTTCTTTAGAATTAAAGTAGATTTTAGTGCTTCAAATAAATTGACAAGCTCTTAAGTGCATTTGTCAAAGAGTGCCAACAGGTGTTTGAATATGAAAGAGTTGAAGAATACTGAATGTAAACAGAAAATCACAAAAATCCTTTAACTGTTCACTTTGAACAGTATAACTGCTAAAGTAAGAAAATGATTTTATCACAATTACTTTAGTGTAAATGGAAAAGGCATCTGTCTAAGTCTGTTTTTGCTACTCTAACAGAATACCATAAACTGGATAATTTATATAAAGAAGAGAAATTTATTTGGTTCATGATTCTGGAGACCAGGACATCCAAGAATATGGCACTGGCATCTGGCAAGGGTTATCTCAGAGTAGAAGGCTTGTGAGTGTGTTAGACAGAGAAAAAGTTCAGCCAAACTTATCCTTTCTATCAAGAACCCACTCCAAAATATCTAACCAATGCCCCGGGAAACAGCATTTATTCGTTCAAGAGGTCAGACCCCTTATGACGTAATCACCTCTTGAATGATAAATGTACAACCCCCTAATATTACTGCATTGGAGATTGTTTCAAACACATGAACTTTGGAGAACATTTTCAAACCATTGCCACATCAAGTACCGTTTTAGCAACATTATGCAGAATATGAGCAGAATAGCTAACACCTTCCATAGAAGCATTCATATTTTGCTTCACCTTTAAGTAAACATTGTTTGTACCTTTATATGAACATCCACCAACATTTTTATTTGTGTTATTCTAACAAAAGGAATACATTTTTTCCTTATTAGTTCCAATTTGAATAAAAGTATCTCTAGAAAAAATTGTTTTTATTTCCGAAGTCTTATTTGGAACAGTTTTTTTTTTCTTGCAGTAGCCTTATCAGCAAGACTTTTTCATGAGAAATATGTTACAGAATCAAAGGGAAATTTTTTTCTGCATTGCAAAACCTTCCATTTGTGCCTACATCATACAAAATGTGAGACATTTAGATCTTTGATAATCTCTGTAATAGTAAATGAAACTGTTGTATGCTTTATTTTTGTAATAGATTTTATTTTGACACTTAAAAATTTGCTTGCACTTTTGGAAACAGAAACTGATTCTGGTATCAATATGTTCAAGCAATCATTGGAGCTGTAAAACTAATGATAAACGTAGTAGATAGTCATTAAAACTTATGCTGTATTATTTTCTGAAATGTATTATTAATCACTTTTCTTTGGTATTATTTGAGAAAATTATATGTCTCTTATTCTTAGCATATATATGAGTAATTTGCTATTTAATCTTTCCATCATTTTGATAGTGACTGAACAGTTGTACCCTGCACAAACCACTTCAAAAACATTTTTCCTCATTTAGCGATTGTCTGCTGTTCAAAAAAGTTATTATGAAATTTACACTTGCATTTTGTTAAGGTTAATGTTTGTGTTTGTGTGTGTGTGCATGTGTGTGTATATACAGATAATAATAATAATAATAACTACTACAAGAATTGAAAATATTAAATATGATAATCTCATGTCAAGGTAGAAGTGTATCTGTCACTACTAATCCAATTTAAAACTAACCATAAACAGATTGAGCCATTGAAAGGGTTACAAACTTTTGAATGAGTAGTAATTGAACTTAATATCTGATGCAAACTTCTCACTGACTAAAAAAGAAAGCTGTGTTTGTAAGCCACAATCTCTACCTGTGAAGCGAGAACTGACCTTATATAATGTGTTCAGAAGTCTGGTGTTCAAGAATTGATGGACTTTCAGAAACAGGGTTTTTTAGGGATTGATGGGCCTTAGTTGTGTTAGTGAGGTCAATGGAGTACAACTCTTATTGATGGCTGATTTGCAGAAGCATGGCCACTGGAGTGCAGCCTTTGCTGATTAGCTGTTGTGAAAAAGCACGTGGCTATCACTGATAAGCGGATTTTCAGAAGGTTGAGAATTTCACTGATTTGCTAACCTTCAGAAGCATGGTTACTGGAGTGATGCTACTGGTGAATGACTGATTTTCAGAAGCATGGCCGCTGGAGTGAGGCTAACTTCTGATCACAGCATGTGAATTGATCAGAAGTTACTTCTGTCTTGGACTTTGACCAAACTACAGTCTTTTTCTTTCTTGAATATGAAAATAAATATTTTAATTCTCGATCCTCCTTTTTAGTCTTACCTCAGTCAAACTATTGGAGATAGCATAAGGGATTGCCCAGATTTTTACTTGTGGGGGTAGGGTTTTCAGCTTATACTGTCAAATTATTTAAGTACCTCAGAAAATATCCATTTTAAAATAATGTACTGAGAAAAAAAAGCATAATATAGGAAATTTAAGGTGTTCTGACAAGTTCAATACAAGGCATAAGACAAAATTATTAATTACAGAACCTGTCCTACAAATGTAGGATGTATGGTAGCCTTAGTAATACTACCAATGTAAGCCAGACTCGGTGGCTCAGCCTGTAATCCCGTGCTTTAAGAGGCTGAGGTGACTGGATTGCCTGAGCCCGTGGGTTCGAGACCCGCCTCGGCAACCTGGCGAGACCTCCTCTCTACAATAAATCAAAAAATTAGCTGGGCGTGGTAGCGCATACCTGTAGTTCCAGCTACTGGAAGGCTGAGGCAGAAGGATTGCCAGAGCCCAGCAGGTCGAGGCTGCAGTGGCCGGAAGCGGCCACTGCACTCCAGTCTGGGTGACAGAGTGAGACTCAACTCAAAAAATATAAATAAATAGTACCAATATAAAGATAACATTCATGTGTTTATCTTTGCATAATTCATAGGGTATAAATGAAATTAGAATAAAATAGTAAAAAGTAGCACAGTGATAAAATATCACAATGAGTACTTTAAGAAATATTTTTACAGTAAATATGGATTATGAAAACTGATTTACAGAAGTGCCATTAAGTAAAATAACATTTACTTAATATTTGGAAGAAGGAAAACTATTATTAACTTAAAGTTAGAGAAAACCTTTAAGTATGTCTCAGCAGAATAGATGTATTCTTACTTGTGTCTGTGTTTATGTGTGTGTAGATGATAATTAGCAGCTATTTGCAGGAATTATTTTTTAAATATATAAGACATTTATATGAAAATTGACATAGCTAATCATTTACATGTTTAATTGATCATAGACACATTTTCTTTAAAGACCTATCTATATGTTGATTTCTTTCATTCTCTCTCTCTCTCTCTCTATATATATATATATGTATATATATAGTCATATATATAAAATCACATATATAGTCATATATGATTTTATTTACTATTTTATTTACATGAATCTTGGGTTTATATTAGACTTTTGTATTTTTGTATTTTTCATAGTGGGTTATTTGATCTTTACAAGTTTCTATACACATGTAGAAAAAGCTATAAACAGTGCAGTCATTGTGTACTTACAAGTATTCAAGTTTCTCCTATAATATTTTTACCTTTAGGAGGTAAGTTTCAATCCATACTGAAGTTCAGTGGTGAGAGATATAGTTGTTGGGCAGTTCACACACACACAGGCACACAAACACACACAATATTCTCTTACTATAAGACATTTCTAAGTATATATTGAGTGGATTCCACTCAACAAATTGGAATTATTACAAAATCTTACAAGAAAATATCAAGTGCTTTAGTTTTCTCCTTCTTCTTACCCCTGTTGGTTACATGGCACCACCTTCACTACCACCTTCTTTTTTTTCCTTATCCAGCCAGTGAATTGATTTATTCATCTATTTTTCATGTCTAAGAGGTGGCATGAATCTATTTTGTTTAAGGGGAAAAGTGTTTATTTTTTAAAAAGTTGAGGTGTCACTCTAGGACAATCCTTACCCACTGCAATTGAGTGAAAAATACCAGTATTTGAAGTGTCAAAGTAAGTCATGGCTCAGTTTGTTTCTTGAAATACCAAATCGTTTTCCTTTCTTGCTGACTAGAGTTCAATGTTGATCAACAAGATATAATCAAGATCTTTTTTCCTGTATCCTCTGATAAAGGACTGTTTGAATGCCAAAGTACTGAGCATTCTTGACCTTAAACATGCTGTGCATTTCAGTGGATTTAGCAGACAATATAACCATACAACATTCTATTTCTTATTTCCCTATGGTAGCAGAAATTTTTATACCAAAAACAGCAAGTGGTCAAGAGCTAAAATAGATTAACCAGCATGATCCTTCGATAGAGATCTCTGATTTGTAGGGTATCTGTTCAGTGAAAGGGAGGGAGGATGGGCAATGGTGATTAGAATTGCATATGTTCTTTAAAATCGAGACATTGCTGAAGTTGGTAACTTAAAGGGCTTTGCTAACATTGCGCTGAGTCCTAGTTTCATGACTTTGTATTTGTTATTTGTAAAACAATTATAAAGAGAGTGGCTGTTCCTCACAGTCTATAACACTAAAGTGATAGACAGAAGTTTTGTATTTAACCCTTAAACTATCCTAACGTACTTGAAGATTTGAGTTCTGTACTAGGACACAGTGTTCCACCTAGACCAAAGCCCTTCTTCCAATTACGAGGGACATAAAAGCAAATAAACTAGGTTTAATGAATGATTCCGTTCCTTGTGACTCAAAGACATACACACATTCTGTACTGCTTTCTTATTGCTAAGGCAATTAACCTGGGGATTTTCACATGAAAGGACATCTTATAAAAGTTAAGACTGACTCTTCAAACCCCAAGTGAAGTTGAGTAGTGTTGATAGCTTTCCCAACTTCACAGAAGTGATTTTTGGGTGGTGCATGATTACATTTGTATTCTGCTCTCTTGCTTCCCTCTGCAGCTTAGTTGACTGAGTGATTCTTGACAGAATGCATGAGATGTTTTGACTATTCTCCTGCCATACCACTCCTCTCTTCTTCCCTAAACCAATTCGTCATTATTTATGAAAAAAATGTAGTAGGGAATTCAAGACAGTTCAGCAAAATCGGAACATTGAAATGGGCCTAGAAGGCAGACAACAGTGAAGAGCTGGGTCCACTAATGTTCTTGATATGTATTGTCTCTT
Source organism: Tarsius wallacei (assembly GCA_963574415.1). Classification (NCBI taxonomy): domain Eukaryota; kingdom Metazoa; phylum Chordata; class Mammalia; order Primates; family Tarsiidae; genus Tarsius; species Tarsius wallacei. Next base: position 41,789 of record CAUYQG010131192.1, read on the forward strand.
ACTTTGGCAGCCTTTCTGTTTTTGTGACTATTTGATTCACTCAAATATATTAATCTGACCATTGCTTACCAAACTCTGGTGTGACCGTGTGCTCTGTGAGCTATGGCTGCCACCACGTTTTCTAAACTTTGAGTTCTGTACTAGGACGCAGTGAGTTGAGTTCTGTTCTAGGACACAATGTTTCACCTAGACCAAAGCCCTTCTTCCAGTTACTAGGGACATAAAAGCAAATAAACTAGGTTTAATGAACGATTCCATTCCTTGTAACTCAAAGACATACACACATTCTGTACTGCTTTTTTATTGCTATGGCAATTAATATACATATTATACATATGTATATTTTTATTGCGATAGCAATTAATATACATATATATTACATACACATATACATATGTATATTTTTGCTATGACAATTAATATACATATGTATATTAATCTAGTGGCTTGGACAAAGTCATTTTTTGTGTGCAAAATAGCAATTATTAAATATCTTTTGCCTCTTGGCAAACTTTACTCTCCACCTTGCCTCCCTCACTGCTCACTGTGACTTTTTATATGCTATTTATTATATTCACAAATTTCTGTACCCAGGTTCACAGTTTAGTATAGTAGACAGCCAGCACCAAAGTGCTGTTTTGTCGTTGTTAATGGTCAATATGGTTTTACTAGAACTAATTGAAGATGGGTGTAGTGTTATGTCATTACCCCTCCCTCAGAAATTCATCTTAAACCATTTCTTTGAAATATATGTGTGTGTGTGTGTGTGTGTGTGTGTGTGTGTTTTAAATCAGGGCTTAAGGATGTAAGGACAATAATGAAAGCATCAGGTCGGGAATAAGGGAAAGAAATCTCAAAAAGTATATTGCTCATTCTCAGGACTCTCACCTTATCTATAATGAGCAGATGGTCAAACTGAAGCCCACAAATACTATGTTGCTGTTTATACCCCATGGTAACAAATAGAAGCTTTTATGATTTAAACATTGATTTAAAAATAAATATATTTTAATAAAATAAATTATGTTATCTTTATTCTACCTTATCTTAAATCTGTTCTCTCTACTATGCATTTATGTGATGACTTCCTCAGGCTATTTAGATGCATGCAATACCATGGCTAGGGAGACAACCAGCTCTAACAGCCTCAACTCACAACAAAGTGCTAAGCTTAATCTATTACACTTACTTTAAAAAAAAAAATAAGCTATGTCTGCATTTAAATCACCCATGAATTTATACATATTTTTATTAAAATAACACATTGACCTTCAGGGAGGACCAGCAAGTCACAGTTAAGGTTATATTGAGGAATGTTAATTAGCATTCACTGAGAAACCTAGGGAAGACAAAGATTGATCTTTGTACTTAGAGTGAAGTAGTTGGTTTTAACAGAATTTATAACTATAATGTCCGATAACAGAAGGACATTCTTCTAATTTACGTTAAAATTATTTCTTTTGCAGGAGAAACATGCACTTGTTTAAGGGGAAGGAAATTTTTTTTTTCCGGTTACAAACACTGCCATGTTATAAATTCAACCTTGTAAGAAAAGTCTTATTTCTAATCAATAATTATACAGTATAAAGTGAATGGAAACAAAGAAGTCTCTATAATAAAATTAAGTGACTTTTAACCTCTAACTATAAAGCTACTATATAATATTCATACACTGACATTTTTAAAAAATCACCTACAGGCAAAGATTAATTGCATAAATTTAATATGCTTCCTAAATCTGGCTAAAGAATGAATAAGAGCTGCAGAGACATTCAGGCAAGCAGATTCTGGGACCCTCTATTCCTCCCCACCCCATCACAAGTCTATGCACCAGCCTTGGGCCATCTGAGAATTAGTCCTGATGCTTTTGATACCCATCCCCTTTGGGATGTGGTTCAGAACTCTTAGCCTGGCAGCAAGGCCCTTCCTAGTTGTGTGAATTATCCTCTTAAGCCCCATCTCACATCATTACTTTCCATCAATGTCCCATTCCAGCTACATCAGAGTTTCACCAACTCATGAATGTGCTCTTCCTTAAAGTACCTTCCTGCTGCTTTTGCTACTACCTCTGCTATCAGGAATTCCTTTCCCTCTATCACTAGAAGAAATCCTTTGTTTCTTCCATAGGCTGTCACCCTCTCTGTGAAGCCTTAATCAGCTCCTTCATTCAGAATTAGCTGCTATTTTCTTTGTGTTCTCATAGTGCTGGGTGAAAATCTGTTACAAGTTGGTCTTTTCAATTAGACTGTGAGTTTCTCAAGAAGAGAAGGTTGATAATTATTGTCTCCACATTGCTTTGTGCTACATGGCATTTGTTGATTTCATTTCACTTTAAAGAAATGAATGACTATTGCCCCTATTTCATCTTGATTTGAAATGTTGATGTTTATCTGTGTGTAAGATTTCCTAATAATAAAAGTATTTTGCAATGGTTCATAAATATTGGGAAAAGTCTTGAGACTCAACTTCTTATCTTGATGCTGCTGTGTTGAGTGACTTTGAAATATTATTTTAAAAGGTATTAGGTTTTCTATTTCTTATCTATCAAATAGCAATATCTACTTTGGAGTGTTGTTGTGATGCTTTGAATGATAATATGTGTGGAAGTGTTTTTAAAAAAACCTCACAGTTTATTTGTGTATGACTTTATTGATTATCATATCTATTTTTCTCAAGTTGGATCTCAATTTCAAGTATGATATTTACATAATATCTACATTCAGTTATTCTGGATTATTCACATAATGGCAAAGTTTCATGAGTTTATTTTATAGATGATCTTTTTTCAAAATGTTATTTCTAAGTCAGCATTTATGTTATATATTTGAGGACTACACACACCCATACAGTTCTCAATTTATGAAGATTTGACTTATGAGTTTTTTTACCTTAAGAGAGTGTGAAAGAAGTAGCACATTCAGTGGAAATCATGCTTCAAATTTTGTTTTGATCATCACATGGGCTAGGGATATGCAGTACAATACCCTCAGGGTGCTGTGCTGTGAGCCATAACTCCCAGTCAGCAACACAATCATGAGGTTAAACAACTGATTCTCAGCAGTACACTGTGTTGCCAGATGATTGTGTGCAAGTGTAAGCTAATGTAAATATGCTGAACATACTTAGTGTACGCCAGGCTAAGCTATGCTGTTCAGTAGTGTATGTGTATTAAATTCATTCTTTACTTAATATTTTCAACTTACAATGGGTTTTTCAGAACATAAACCCATCGTAAGTTTTGGATCATCTGTATGTTTAGCTGTGTCTGTATATACATGTATCCCCTTTAAGGTTAAGAGGATGATGGTCTACTCCTTCATTTTCATGTTTTAGTCATTAACTTTATAATATATATAAACACTTCATCCAAATTAATGCGCGCTAAAAGTGTGCTAAATCCAGGGAGTCCTATGCAAATAAAACAGGTATTCATTCTAAATATATACTTTTCTATCCCATCTCTCCCAAAAAAGATCCATTGGCATTCGTAAGAATTCTGCAATTTTTTTTTTTAATTTAAAAAACAGGTTTTAGAGATCTTCTAATAAAACAATTTTTAAAATGAGCATGAGAAGGCCAGGGTGTTAAACGAGTTACCTTAGGTCCCTTAGTTAGATAAAGCAGGAGCTCAGACTTGAATTTGAGTGTTTTGACTACTTGTCCAGAGCAATTTCAGAATTTCTTGGGAAACATTCTGAGAATTCATGTTGCCATCTCCTAAAATCCAAGTATCTGCTCGTGTAGGGTTATAACTAATTGCTTTGAAACATTCAACTGATTTTTTTAGAAATCATCGAAAACAAGATTAGATTCTCCTCATGTTAATCTCCCGAAAATGTGTTATTTCATCCTGTTCTCCCCTGCACCATCAGCTTGAGCTTCAATGGCTACATATTAAAAACACAAGCAGCAGTTACTGTGGAACACAAAACAACATTAGTACCGTAGTTAACATTAGGTCTCAGCCTGCAAGGAGCAGTATCTCTCTTACAAGGTGTCATGACATGCTCTAGCAGTGACTTTATGGAAACAACAGGCTAAGAAGTGAAGTGGATCGAAACATTTTGGGTGGATCACAAATTCCATTCAGGATCTGATGAAAATTATGTACCTTTTTCAGATCCCAAGGTGTTATTTGAATTCAATTATTGCTCAAGTTAAATTTAACATAATTTTGAGGAGTTGGTGCTTTAAAGTGCAACCATAGTGAGTATTAGTAATTTTTCAGTTTCTCTGTCTCTCAGAGGTACACACACACACACACACACACACACACACATACACACACACACTAACAACATACATTCATGACCGTAGTCAAAGCTTAGAATTTTGTAGTGAAAGTTACATTACATTCTTTCTATGCATGATTTGGTTATGAAAATCAAATTTTCATTAACTATCAGTAAATCATGGGAGTTTATTATTAATGTGAAGATAGCTGTTTTAATTTGTATATAAATAGTCATTTTAAAAATTATTAATTTGAGTATTATAGCTGACCATCTCTCTTCTAAATTTGATTTTTTTCTTTTATAATAGCATTGCTTATTTTTCATACAAAATTACTAATTATTGATATGATATTTTAACATCAAAATATAAATATTTGTGATTTTCAGTCTAATATTTTCATATTTATTTTGTCAAGTAAGCAGTTCATCTGTTTTCTGACTTTCATGATATAGGTAGGAATTGCTTATTAATATTGAGAACAAAACATAGTAAAATATCAAAAAATTTTCCCTTGCCATGATTATTTCTGGCTGTAAAATGAGCTCATATACCATTGTAGCTCCTAGCAGAAAACCAAAATATGACAAAAAGGCTTGAATGTATAAGGTGTATGGCTTTTTACACTATAGTTTTCAGGGGAATAGTTATGATCTTGCTGTACATTTTAATATGAATGTGGACAAATTCTTGTAAAATTTGGATAAATTGTATTTAATTTAAAACATGTCAGAAGCCAGATAATGAAGGGAACGTCATCGTTTGGAAAGCCTGGCAATAAGACGCACACCCTGTGCGGCCCCTGTGGCTCTAAGGCCTACCACCTTCCGAAGCAACCTGTGGCAAATGCGACTACCCTGCCAAGCACAAGAGAAAGTATGACTGGAGTGCCAAGACTAAAAGACGAAATACCACCAGGACTTGTCGGATGAGGCACCTAAAAATTGTATACGGCAGATTCAGGCATGGGTTCCATGAAGGAACAACACCTAAACCCAAGAGGGCAGCTGTTGAGGCATTCAGTTCTTCCTAAGAATTTCAACAGTCATACAGTAAATGTTCTGGCTAAAAAAAGAAAATCAAAAATTAAAAAAAAAAAAAACATAATTAAAAGTTTGGATTGTGTTTGAATGGAGTTTTGAGGTAGCACAGTTCTATTCCTTAGCAGACTTTGGGGTTTTTAGTCAAGATGAGGTGGAATTATAATTAAACATGGAATTAGTGTACACATGTAAAGAATTTTATTTGGTGGAGAAAAATAGAAAAGCTGAAAGAAATTCCATATATACAGCAATAATCTTGATTCTTTTCTGAAGTACTTAACTGTATTTAATAATTGCTGAAAGCTTATCTTTACTTACGTGCCATATTTAAAGTTCAGATTTAATTTCACATTCAAGATCACCTTTAGCTTGTATTGTGTCATTGTTCTTTTGCTTGAAACAGAATCGACTAAGTTAGTTCTTGGAAATAGAAAAATAATTTTCTGCAACTATTTTGCCAGTAAATTTTGAAAAACTACTATGAAATACATTCTGAGTATACGAAAGCTATGGAATATCCAGAATAAGATTAAATGTCGTGACTCTGTGTTGATTCATGGCCAAAAAGATTTAGTTATTTTAGGAAGTACAATGGCACCTTTATAAAGCCATCTTATTTGCAAGGATATCCCAAATCATGAATTCAAAAGGGCAGTTTTGTATGGAATCTCTGATGTTGAATAAAGGTAGCATAGTTAACTTGCAGAGGTTATTAGAATTCAATTACTGTACTGAGTTTGTAAGTATGGCTCTATTATATGTGGACCAGTCCTGTAGAAGCTGTTGGACTGAAGTTACTATCAGAGAGCCCTCCACAAAAAAGGATGAATCACAGGACATTTTGCTATTCAGTATCACTTGTAGAAAGATAGCTCTATTTTCCCTTAAAGCCTTTAATTTCAAATTTGTCTGGCTGTGGGTAGGTTGATATAACCTACTGAGGCAATCACACCTGTTGCTTATGCTTTAGGAGAAAGCACAGACCATGAATAGCATCCTTGTTATGCTTTACAGATCAGTAGTAGACTTCAAAAATTAATGTCAAGTATTGCGTATTCTCAGACGGTGTGAGCCTGCCTTTTATGACATTTGAATACGGAAGAACAACTTTGTATATGCCAGTTGTATCTAGGTAGAATAAAGAAGACTGGAAATCTTCATTCCTCAATATATTGTCTCTAAATTTGAGCCATTATAAATCAATTCCTTTTTATAAAATAAGTATTGCCCTGAGAGACATAATCCAAGTGTGGTGGTAAGACATTTGTGCTTCACTATAAATAATGACATAATTAGATGCTTTCCTTTTGGAATTTAGGAGCTATGAAGAAGGAAAGTGAGAACATTGGGTATCATAAATCTGAAGAGAGAGAAAAAAATCTTGTGAGGGCTGAAGGAGAAACTTGTATGCTGAGAGTAGAGTTTATCCAGACAACAGTATGATGCAAAGTCAGTTTGTCCTACATAATTTTCAAGTGACTATAGCAATCCTGCATGCAAATTCCTCACATCATTTTATAATCCACATCTTATAGCTTTCGATACAAAGCAAAAAACTGAAAATAATACAGGAGTGGGGAGCAAATTAGCTGACTTTGGTCAATGTGCTGACCTGTTCCTCCGTGAGTAATGTCTAATTATCTGGTCCATGATGTTAAGGACATTGTAGTGATTACTGCTATATACTCAACATATAGAACAATGTCTGTCACATAATAAGAAGTTAAAATATTTTATGAATGGTGATTAGACAAACCATAATAAATAAAATAATGATATTTTCAAATGTCTGTTTTTACAAAGAGATAATACATAATGTAATTTAAATTTAATTTTAATTCATCTTTGTTCCTGAATTATTTTCAACCTCTCATATTATAGCTCTATTCAATGCTAATGTTCAGGTTGTAATATCAAATTCCTTATTAATTTTTTTTTTTTTTTTTTTTTGAGTCGGAGTCTCACTCTGTTGCCCAGACTGGAGTGCAGTGGCCACTCCAGGCCACCGCAGCCTCGATCCTTCCGCCTCAGCCTTTCGAGTAGCCGGAATTACAGGCAGCGCTACCACGCCCAGCTGATTTTTTGATTTATTGTAGAGATGAGATCTCGCCAAGTTGCCCAGGTGGGTCTCGAACCCGCAGGCTCAGGCAATCCACTCACCTCGGCCTCCCAAAGCGTAGGATTACAGGCTGAGCCACCGAGCCCGGTCAACATTTTTGAGGAAACGAAATGTGAGCATCTCAAACACAAAGTTTCATAATAGCCATGATCTGGTGAAAATTATCTAAAATATTTCCTGTTTGTTCAGTTATGACAAATGTAAATAGCAGTAATGTCAATTATTATGACTCCATATCTATCATTATACTATGCTATAAGTCAATAAAGCCATAGAGGCTATCAAAATATGACATTTTGTTCTCAGATGTCTGTTTTTCTCTGCTGTGTTGCCTTCCCTCACTTAATCCTCCCCTTCACCATCAATTTATTCCTGCACTTTTCTTTTCTTTTTTTATCCTGGCTTGTAAATGCTGAAGACTATGTCAGTTATTTATAATTTTATTTATTTATTTTCCAGCTTTGTTGAAGTATGATTGGCGAATAAATATTGTGTATATTTAAAGTGTACAATGTGGTGATTTTATGTAAGTAATCATGTGAAATGATTACCACAATCAAGCAAATTAAATTTTGTGTCACCTCACATAGTTACCCTTTTTTATTTTTCGCTCTTGTGAGAGTGCTTCAAATCTACTCTCAGTAAATTTCATGTAAACAATTATTATGCATTATTATTAACTCTTGTAATCATGTTGTAGTAATTGTTACCAATGTAACCAGGCTGTACATTAGATCTTCAAAAATTACTCATCATATAACTGAATGTTTGCACCCTTTGACCAACAATGTTCCCATTTTTCCTACTATCCTAGCCTTTGATAACCATTGTTCTACTTCGTTTCTGATTTGTTGACTTCAGACTCTACATATAAGTAATACGCAATATTTATGTTTCTCTGACTGGCTTCTTTCATTAAATGTAATGTTTCCAGTTTCATCCATATTGTCACTAATGAAGGAATTTACTTATCTTTCAAGACTAAATAATAATTCATTGTATATTTGACTTTTTTGTATTCATTTATTTATGACCAAGTATTTAGGCTATTTCTATGTCTTGGCTATTATGAATAATACTGCAGTGAAGACAGGAGTATAGCTATCTTTTTGAGATACTGATTTCATTTCCTTTGTATCTATACCCAGGAACAGGATTATTGGATCATATGGTAGCTCTATTGTTAATTTTTTGAGGAACCCTTTTATTGCTTTCATAATAGCTGTACCAATTTACTTTTCCACCAAAAGTATACAAGGATTCCCTTTTCAGCACATTTACATCAACCCTTGTTATTTTTTTTTCTTTCTGATGATAGCCATTCTAATAGATGTGTGGTGGTATATCATGGTTTTGATTTGCATTTATCTGATGATTAGTAATGTTGTGTTTGTGTTCATATATCTGTGGCCTCTATATGTCTTCTTTAGAAAAATATTATGATCCTTTACCCATTTTTTATTGGGAGTATTGAGTATTGGAGTATTCTGAATTTTACTATATACCTACCTTTACCAGTGAATTTTATACTTTCCTCTGCTTTTATATTCCTAATAAGCATCTTTCACTTCTACCAGAAGAACTTCATTTATTATTTTTTTCTAAGCTCAAGTCTAGAAAAAAAGTAATAAATGATTGATTTTATCTGTGAAAGTCTTTATTCACCTTCATTTCTAAAGGACAGTTTTACCTGATTAGGTATTATTCAATGAGTTTATATATCTTGTATAGAAACATCTTGAATATCTTACTCCACTCTTTCCTGGCCTGCAAGGTTTTGACTAACAATCTGCTGATATGATGGTGTGTCCCTCGTATGTTACAAGTATCTTTTCTCTTACTGCTTTGTTGTCTTTGATTTTTGGTGAGTTTATTATAAACTGTCTTAGTGAAATTATTTTTGAGTTGAGCCTGTTTGACAATTTTTGAACCTCATTTTTCTGGATGTTCATATGTCTCTCCAGATTTGGGTTGTCTTTAGCCATTATTTGAGTAAACTTTCTATCTTTTCCCTCTCTCTTCTTCATCTAGTATTCTCAAAATCAGTGTATAATTTCTCTTTATAGCATCCCATAAATTCCATAACATTTTTTTAAAAATTTATTTTCATTCTTTGTTTTTCTATTTTCTTTTCTGACTGGATAATTTCAAATGACTTGTCTTGGAGTTCACAGATTCTTTCTGTTGCGTTATAACTCTTAAAGCTTTTTATTACACTTTAAATTTTGTTACTTGTATTCTTTAACTCCAGAATCTGTGTATCTTTTTCTGTGTGATTTCTCTTTGTTTGTTGAGGATATTATTTTATTCACATATTGTTTTCCTGAATTTATTATGTTGTCTGTGTGATCTTGTAGTTTGCTGAGCTTTCTTAAAACAACTACTTTGAATTATTTGTTGTGTAATTCATAGGTTGCTATTTCTTTGGGGTTGGTTACTGGAAAATTAATGTGTTTCTTTGATGATGTTATATTTTCTTGATTTTTTGGTGTTCCTTGAAGTCCTATATTGCTATCTTTGCATTTGAAGAAGGAGTCACCTCTTCTAGTCTTTACTGACTATCTTATGGAAAAGTACCTTCACAGATTAGCAGTGCTAAGGTTTCTCTCAGACCTTTGTAGTAGGGTGAGCCTACTCCATCCCTCTTGCTATCTCTTTGGGGGGAATTCTTAAGATTATATGTCTTCTCTTTATCTTGCAAAGCTAGGCTGAGTGCTGAGAGTCTCCTGTTTTTGCTTTAAAAAAATTTTTATTCCCTTTAGTGGGGTCTAAATTGCTTATGCTTTTGTGCCTTATTTCAGTCCTGCAGAGTGTGCTTATGTGCTGCTGCAAAGGCTTACACTTGCTGTCCAGGGGTATACACTGGGAACCAGCCGATGAGACGTGTGGCACACAAAGCACCTAGGATGCCTGAGGGCTAGTTGGTGACAGTCCACAAACAAGATATTTAAGAAGGTTGTGCCTCCTGGTGGAGTTCATGAAGCAGTTTGTAGGACACATGACCCTTTGTTGAGTTTTAAGCCCAGTTGCTGTAAGTCCTACCTCTATGATTTGTTCCCAGCCTCTCCTAGCTACTGAGTCATGCTGATCTCCTCAATACTCTGTTGGAGAAAGACAATGTCCTCTTGGATAGCATTCTGTATAGCTGGGGACACTGGGTACTCACTCCTTATGTCCTCACCTTCCCCTATGGAAGGAATCAGAGACTGAGATGTTCTCTCTTGGCACTTATCTGTCACCTTGGGGAAGGGGTGATGCAGGTAAAATAAAACTGTTCTTCTTATTCTCTGTAATTTTTCAACTTTTGGTTGTACTAGAACTTCTCCATTGGACTCTTAGACTCTCAGACTCTCACAAAGGTACTCTGATCCATGAGTGTTTGTCAGAGTCAGTGCCCTGTGGGGAGATACAGTAGAAAACTCCTATTCTACCACCTTGCTGGTGTCACTTCCATTTCAATTCCTGCTATATGTTTCCACTGGCTGGTCTGTAGAAGTTTCACACTCCCTTGTGATTTTCGGAATCATTTACTTCGTAAGATGGAAAATCAGCTTTACTTGTCAAAACTGACCATAAAATAACAATGAATAGATTCGTAGTAAGAACTGTGTGAACAGGGAAGAGGAAGGAAAAGTCTTCCATATTTTTAATCTAGAAGTACTTCACAGCTCTTTTTCTTAAATGGAAAAAAAAAATACTGGCTATAAAATGGCCACTGAAGTATAGATTATTTTACAAACCAGTTATGTTTATTGTTTCTGTGGGGAGTCATTTATAAAGTTCAATAGCAAAGTAACGTTGCTCTTACTCCCAAACTGAACATCATTTAAAACTGAAGGTTAGGACTAAAAATGATATCATGTTAACGATTGATTTTGAACTTATGTGGTTGACTACTTTTTTAAAAGTTAGCAACTGTTTTGTTTTAAGCGTTGGCAACAATAAACTACCAACATTTTTTTTAGACAAAAGCATGCCATTTCTGTATAAACGTCAGGCATTTTATTTTAGGCACAAGATGTTTTTATTGAAAGAAATGAAGTGATTTTACTCATTTATGTTAAAAGCAGTGCAAAGCTTGCCATATCCTTAACTTGTTTATTTTTTATAAACGACTTTCATTTTATTAGCCAATCAGCCAGGTTGGAACATCATTTTTTAGAATTGCACCCCTTGAAGGCACTTCTGAAAATAAAAGTGTCAGTTTATTAAGATTTTTAGCCCTAAAGCATCAATTACCCCAAATACAACATCTGAGGGAGCAGTTTTCTGGAATGTTGTAATCTGCACACAAATGCATGTGACATTATACCAATGGTATAAAGATCATGTGCCTATTTAACAGTTGAAAAGCTTTTGCTTTCAATGTTCCAGAAGGTGGGTATTTCATGTGGCACTGTAGTTATATTCCTGAAAAGCTATTTTATGGAAAATTCCACTAACTGAGTGAACAATTACAACACCAGCGATGTTTTACAAGCACAGGTATAACCCTAGTCACTTATAGATATTGAAACACTGCCATTCTAGTAGAAAAAGTAGCTTTGGGCCCAGCATGGTGGCTCACACCTGTAATCCCAGCACTTTGGGAGGCAGAGGCGAGAGGACTGCCTGAGCTCAGAAGGTTTGAGACCAGCCTGAGCAACATGGCAAGACCTCATTTCTACAATAATTTTTTTTAAAAATTTGACAGGCATGGTGGTGGGCACCTGTGGTTCCAGCTACTTGGAAAGCTGCGAAGCAGAAGGATCACCTGAACCCAGCAGATCAAGGCTGCGGTGGCCATGAGTGTGCGGTTGCGCTCCAACCTGGGCGACAGATTGAGTCTTCAACTCAAAAAAAAAAAAAAAAAAAAAAAAGGAGCTTCAGCCATAAGCTTCTAAAAGCTCCTTCCCCAACATTTTTTGGGGGGTTGTTTTAGTTTTTTCTAAAAACCTTTGGGTCTTCCCAAGATTCAGGAAGTACAGAAACAGAGGTCTTTAGGATCCAGATCTGGTGTTAGAGCCAGTGTCCATTGTGATGAGCTGGTGCCATATTGCATGTTAAGTAGTCTGACTATTACCTCTGCATGCCACCTGTCTGGTCCTCAGTTTTCTCTTTGTTAATGAAAAAGGTTTTACAGCATGGTGAATTGTACATTTGTATTTTTAAAATATATATATGTATTGAGTGTCAAGGCCCAAGAGTCTCTGAGAAGAGATCAAAGCTATATAGCCTTCCAACCCTGCACAAGTCAGTAATGAAATAATCCTTTTACTTATATTCCTCTCTCTCTAAATTAGTTTTAAAAAATCATTTTACCTAGATTAGTTTAAAGTAACAGTGTGAGAGCTTGCCTGTGAATATTGTAAGTGAAACTCCAAAAATGTTTAGAAGAGATGGAGATTATTTCTAAATGAAATATGTAAGAGTAGGAGGAATAGAAAATATGAAATGTAGTCTATACCTTGAGAGGTCTACGGGTTTGCAGATTATAAATTTCAAAGGGTAGACAGGAAGCCAGAGCCTTTCTGCTTTGAGGGAATAGTATGTATCAGAACTTATAGGTGGATTTATACAATAGGATCTCGGGGCAGGTAAGCAGCAGGGCTGTGCATTAGAACTCTGCAATAATGGATAGTCAGCACTGTTCAATACGGTAGCCACTAGTAACAAGTGGCTATTGTGTACTCAACACATGTCTAGTCCAGTAGAGGAACTGAATTTTTAATTTTATCCAGTTCAAATATAAATTGGCACACATGACTAGAGGCAACTGTATTAGACAGTGCAGGTTTATTGGTGAGACCATAGGGCTTATGTTAGAAAGAGAAGAAATAAATTTCTGGAAAAGATTTGGGGCCATCATGTTTAGGTTAAAGCAGTTGGACAGCATTTTGTGTGATAGACTTGGTGAAAGCTGGAGGAACATAAAAATTTTTAAGGCAGGGTAGTGATGCAAATACAACATTGCATTTTGTAGATTCCTCTGCTTGTAGTATGAATGGCAAATTGGAAACATTTGAGGAAATAGGAACTTGGTTAGGAGTTGGGAACTCTAGGACTCAAATAGAAGGACTGGTTCCTGTAAGCTGGTAAGGTGTCTCAAGTAAAATGAATAATTTATTTTTAAGAAAGTATAATGAGTTTATCTAGAATTCTGGTCACCTGATTCATCCATTTTGCAGATCTAGATTTCCTTGTAATTTTCTGTGTATAAATCTAATCTTGAGAGACTGCCTACAATGATTATATTTTGAAAGTGCAGGTTGCTTCAATAATATAACTGTATTTTTTTATATGTATGTGACTACTATGCCATATGATATTAAATCAACAAAAGATAATTATCTTAATATTTGACTTTTCTCCACAATTCTTCATTGTTTCTGTGATGTTTACCATGTATGTGCTAAGAGTTCATGATGAGGTTCTGGAGAGTGAAGGCCTCTCATAAAGCAGCTATTTTTCATTGTAATTGATTAAAACTTTTATGTGCAGATATCGGTCTGCTAATCAGTGACTCTATTTATCTGCAGCATGCATTACTACATTCTTAAAATTTTGGCCTTTGCTAATATGTCTGGTTTGTTGTTGTGCTCAGGTAGAAAGAGTCTAGCCATCTAGAAAGCCCGTTGGCAGAAATACCACAAATTGGACAGGAAACAACTCAGGAGGTGGTTTATTTGGCTCAGCAACAGCGATTCTGGGCACAGAATGTCAGATCAGCAGCCTAGTATGTTAGCCAAAATGTCTGATTGAGCATCATAGTCGCCACAAAAGATATCATTGAGATGATATTTCATGAGGACTAATGCCAGGGAATCTGAGCAATCTTAAGGGTTTCAACAGAGAAAGCACTCATCAATTAAGAAAAACACAAGGATAACGAATTGCCAACATGTACACTTTTTTCCTCTTTCAAGCATTTGTTCTTTTGCATATTTGCATTTGCATAAAACTGCAGAAAACAAAAACAGTTAATTTGAGATTACATGTGTTTCTATTTTTGTAATGCAAACAAATTGGACTGCAGTTTTCCTTGCCAAAATTTATCTTTAGAGAGGATTATTCTTTTATTCTCCAGAATAGCTTTTAGACTTAGGCATAAATAGAAAGCTTTATAATTTCTGTTCACTAAGTATGGAAACCTTCTTATTGTAGATTTATTGTCCCGATTGAGAATGCTTAAAGCATCCCGTTGTAAATTAATGGTATTCCCGGAGAGGAGATAGAAAAGTAAACGGTGATAGATCTGAGTTTAAATCCTTGATCTTTTTTAAAAAATTAGTTATGGAGTTTAAACACAATATTTAACCTCATTGAAACTTAGTTTCCTCGTCTATAAAATGAGGATAAGAAGTTTTACCCAAACAGCTAGTGTAATGATTAAATGTAGTACATATATGTAAAATACAGTAAAAGCTAGTTTGATTCTGTTCTGCACTAAGCTCTTAAAGTATCAGATGTCTCAGAAAAATAGGAGGGTGAGAAATGAAAAACCACCTTTACAGCATCAGAAAGAGGCTCCCCTCATCATAAAGACACCTTCCTTTGCAACTTTAACATTGTAAACCTTATAACCTCATCAATAACCCTTTTAGCCTGACACAGAAAGCTTTGTGGAAATTTATCTTTCCATAACTCTGTGAAAGAATGATACATTTTCCTGGTGAAATTTGATTAATGGGAACCAATTTTCTTCTTTTTTGAAAGTAAATGCATATTGCTCATTTCCTCTTGAAGAATATTGAATTCTTGGAAAACACTCATTTTGACTTTATACATGGGAATTTAGAGATGGTTATGTGGGAGGATTTGAAACTTTGGAGGTCAGGAAAGCTTAAGGTGACTGAGAAAAAAATTCACCAAAAAAAGGAAATAAGAACAATGCCTTCTAATTGCTAATAAATATTGTTCACAAGTATTTCTTGTGAAAAGAAGACTTTCTATCACCTGAAAAAACTGTGCCAATAAGCATATCAATCAATTTGGCTTGGTTCATTATGAGAACATTTTAGGTAACTGTAACACACCATTGCATGTGTACTGTTCTTGTATTTCTCCTGCAATCTGTAGACTACCCACTTTGGGGAACATGCACCAATGTAACAGAAAAGTTTAAAGTAAATACTGCAGATACTTCATGAAAAAAAGATGAGGGAATCTTAATTAGTTTTCAGTAAAGAAAAAAAAACTCAGTGAGGGCAAAATGAAAAGTAAATAGCTGGAAGTCATTAAGTGCATATGAACTTGTATTAGCACACCGCAAATCTGTCTGTAGTGCTTCATCTCACTGTGTAAGGGTATGTCTGCAGGAGTATAAAGCCTAAATCCTTCGACTTTTCCCTCTATTTGCTTTTTCACTTCTAGTAGGACAAACACACACAAATACACATTCTCAATTTGTTAATCTAATTACTGATTTATAGCATATATGTATTTATTAACCAATTGTAGAAACATGGACACATCTCCTTAGGTCAATTAAGAAAGTGAGCCGAAGCCGGGCTCGGTGGCTCAGCCAGTAATCCCGTGCCTTGGGAGGTTTGAGGTGAGTGGATTGCCTGTGCCCGCGGGTTCGAGACCCGCCTGGGCAAGCGAGACCTCATCTCTACAATAAATCAAAAAATTAGCCGGGCGTGGTAGCGCGCCTGTAGTTCCAGCTACTTGGAAGGCTGAGGCTGAAGGGTCACCGGAGCCCAGCAGGTCGAGGCTGCGGTGGCCGGGAGTGGCCACTGCACTCCAATCTGGGCGACAGAGTGAGACTCCAACTCAAAAAACAAACAAACAAACAAAAAAAGAAAGTGAGCCGGGTGTGCTGGCTCACGCCTGTAATACCAGCACTTCGGGAGGCCAAGGCAAAAGAATTCGAGACCAGCCTGTACAACATGAAGAGATCTCATCTCTGCAGTAAAATCAAAAAATTAACTGGGTATGGTGGTGCGCGTCTGTAGTTACAGCTACTTGGAAAGCTGAAGTGGAAGTATCGCCTGAGCCTAGCAGGTGGAGGCTGCAGTGACCGTGAGCATGCCACTGCACTTCAGCCTGGGTGAAAGAATGAGACTCCAACTCAAAAAAAAAAAAAAAGAAAAGAAAAAAGAAAGAAAGAAAGTGATTGCCAGAGGCTGTACCATGCTTAATTTTGTTTACTACTATAAATGTTTATTCCACAGATTTCCTGTGATGCCCAGGTCCATATTTCATAGTGGCCAGAGTTATTTCTTTGAAAATGACTCTGAATAGCATTGAGTAATTTTTAAAATGATAACCCTAACCAACTCTTAGACTGGGACAATATCTTTAGGGTTTGTATTTATTTTCTAAAGGTTAGTTGGGAGCTCCAAAGGGTGGTTTGGAAATAAGGAGAGCCACAGAATCTACTGGTAACTTAAAATAATGTAGTAGGAGTTAGGAAAACATGCATGTGCTTGTAATATTGTGTTATGTCATCTTCTTTTTTTATATGACACTTTGATTTTAATGAAAAAGTTTGCAATTTACTTTGGAAGAACAAAGTACTGTGTGAATCTCATCAAAAAAACACCTTTGCAGAAACATCCAAAATGATGTTTGGCCAGATATCTTGATAATGTGACCCAACTGTATTGACAGATAGCATTAATTGTTATAGGAACCAAAAGATGAGGAAAGGGGGAAAGGGCAAAGCTAACTTAATCAGCAGTGAGCATTCTTTCACTCCAACTACATGCAGAGCATGTTTTTTTTTTTTCTTCTTCTAAATATGGTGGGTCAACTTGGATATTGTTTGTGGCTAAAAAGGCTTTTGCAAGTTCTCCTTGTTGTTTCTTTTCTTTATGTACAGCCACTGGAGAAAAGAGAGGATATTTTATATTATTTTTTAACTAGTGAACATAAATCCCTGGATTTTTTGCTATTTCTCCCAGATTCCAGCCTCAAAGTCAATTGAGGTACAATAACCTTTTCTTGAAATGAAAAACATCCTGGAAATATAAATATTTCTCCCAAACAACTTAAAAATGCTTGAAAACAGAAAAGAACAATCTTGTACAGAACCAAAACAACTTAACAGGAAAATGGAGAAAAGGGCATAGAACTGACATAAAAATTTTGTAACCTATGAAAGAAAGATAATTTTGGTTTTATTTCTTATGTAAGTTATACGAATTGAAAGGAGGAATAAAAGCAATTACACAGCATTGGTCAGGAAGGAAGATTTCATTATCACACAGTCACATATCAAAAGCCATCCGGGCCATTAATGGTCATGTACTATAGGATCCTAGAACCTAAGGTTGGAGGAAAATGCAGCGGAGCTAAAAGGCAACAAAACATATTCAACTATTTAGTATGCTTGGAATTCTACATGTGGGCCATTGGTGAATAGACAAGCCAAATACAAGTTTCTTACCTGAGAAAAATATTTATCTGAGTAGAATGGGACATATATTCTCAGGCTGCAATTTAAATACATTTCAGAGTTAAGATGTGAGCAGTCTTCGGATGAAGACCAAAAAGTGGAGACCTTGAGCCATAATTGTGACTTAAAAATTGACAAAGCAAAAAGTTCGTTTTTAGAAAATGTTAGTGAATTACCAGACCAAATATTCACAACTCTTCTATAAAGTCCTGACAGTATCTGAGTGTTTACTTGAGGATAGTTTTTAAAATTTATTGCAGATTGAATTTGTATGAATTCTAAGGAAGTCAACAACCTAGTTATCAATTCTTACTTTTAACAGCAGTGAACCTGAATTTTTTCTTTTCAAAACATGAGTAACCAATGCATGGTTTTCTTAAAAGACTTGGCAAATATATGACTTACCTACTTCTTTAAATCTCTTTAATTTGGAGGCATTGTTTTCTATTCAGATCCACATTAAATGGGTTTTATTTGATTTATGTGGATTCTCATTGGGTAGTAACTCTTTTAGTGATGCAATAAGCCAGTAAGAGTCATTAAAAACATATGCGCCCACAAGGAACAAGAGAAAGGATCACAACTGATACATTTTTACCCCGGAAAGTAGGTAACTAAGATTCAGCTTTTAAACTTTTTTGTCTGCTAAAGTGACAATACAGAAAGTTAAAACGCTTCCTAATTTTCATCACAATACTGCCTTGTAAAATTAGAGATTTGTCCCACCAGTTACTTCTGGCAAGAGATAAAACTACAGTAAAAGCACAAAAGTGGTTCAGAGTCTCTTTTGAACAGTTAAACTTCTGTACTACCTCTGAATTTCTTCCCCTCTGCTTCAAAGTCAGACTGCTACCCTTCGATGCCCCTGGTAGAAGAAATTTATTCCCCAGATGAAACAGAGGTTCTCTAGTGGGAATACCAAACTGAAAGAAGAGATAAGCATACTAAATTACAAACACCTCATCCTGCCTCTCTCCTCTCATTGAGATCCCTGGCAGAATCCTGGCAGCCACATTTCATCCAGACAGGGTAATATAAAAAGCTTCTCTAGGGAGCCTGCCCTACGAGTGAGAGATTGAGAGAGAGAGAGAGAGAGAGAGAGAGAGAGAGACTACGAAAAATTATAGCAGGAATTCCTCAATTAGAACCAAATCAACTAGATATAGTATAAGTGAAAAAATCCGATGAAAGTGTTCAATGTTAAAATTTTCTCTCCATGGATAGGATATATACTCCTCAGTTATTTATCTTTTGTTTAATATGATAAGTTATATAATACGTTGAAAGGAATGAAATATAAAAAACAAACTTGTAGGGAAACTTTCTAATTATGGGTACAGAGCCTTTACAGACTTTTAAATACATACATAATTACATACATTTTCATGTATGTATTTAAGTATATATATTCAAATATGAGTTCAATTGCAGTGACTCAAAGCACACAAAGAAACAAATCAGCATGAGAGAGTCTGTTGACACAGCAAATAGGAGAAATGATACTCTGTTATAGAAATAATAGGACAATTTGAAAGATGTAAGGAAATGCATATGTTTACATTTTTTAAATAAATGAAGAAATATTTGAAAAGAATCTGAATAGACAAGTAGAGATGAAAAATAGAGTCACTGAAAATAAGTTTCTGTTAATGAATTAAATAGTAGGGTGAGCAAAGCTGAAGAGAGAATGAGTAAACTGGAAGATACATTTGAATAAATTACACAAGATGCAGCACCAATAAAAGGAGAAAAATATTAGGAGTTAAGATACATGACAGATAAAACGAGAAGAGAGGATGAAAAGATATCATATATATGTTAGAATGATGAGAATTATAGAAGGAAATAGAATAGTAACTCTGCATATTGAAGTTTAACATTAATGCCTGAGGATTTTTCAGAATTTAAGTCAAGGCCTCAAATAACACACAGATTCCTTAGAGGAATAGGTAGAATAAATCCAGACTAGACACATTGAAAATATGAAGTGCAAAGATTAAAAAAATGATTTAAAAAGCAATCAAAACATTATCTAAAATGTAAATGGCAAATAAATAATTCTTATTAACAACAAAAGAGTTGGAAGATAATAAAATAATCTACAAAGTGCTAAAGGAATAGTATTGTCAATTTAGAGTTATGTGTCCTGTTAATTATTATGAAAAATGAAGGGTAAAATGAAGATATTTTCAGAGGACTACTAAGAGTATGAGAAGAAAAAAACACCAAACACCAAGAATAAAACAGAACGACAGATCATACACTGGGAGAAGATATTCAGAGTAACTATAAGTGACGAATAAAATTTACCCCTTATATTTTATTTTATTTTATTTTATTTATTTATTTATTTTTTTGAGTTGGAGTCTCACTCTGTCGCCCAGACTGGAGTGCAGTGGCCGCTCCCGGCCACCGCAGCCTCTACCTGCTGGGCTCCGGCGATCCTTCCGCCTCAGCCTTCCGAGTAGCTGGAACTACAGGTGCACACTACCACACCTGGCTAATTTTTTTGACTTATTGTAGAGATGAGGTCTCGCTTGCCCAGGCGGGTCTCGAACCCGCGGGCTCAGGCAATCCACTCACCTCAGCTTCCCAAAGGCGCGGGATTGCAGGCTGAGCCATCGAGCCCGGCTCATTAT
>CAUYQG010131195.1:0-40240 GCA_963574415.1 Tarsius wallacei
TCTACAACAATGAGTATTATTGTTTTTCAAATTTTTTTTGTCAATTTGATCAGCATTTTCTTAAATAATTCAGTTGTGATTTATATTCAACTTTTGTAAGTATTTCAGAGCTTGTTTTTAAAATTGAAGAAATGACTTTAAATAAATAGAAGCTTAGATACTTTCTTTCAGTATTTAATTTGTATGACCGCCACAGGAATACGAAGACATTAATCCAATTTCTTACAATAATAAAAATTACTCCTGCAGTGCCTCAGTAAGAATGTACAAGAATTTAAGCAATAAATTATTTCGGATGATGAAAAATTTTAAAAAAAATCTTGGTTATTATTATAAATAAATTGACTTTTTTTTTAGCAGAGTGAATTCCCGAAATAATACTGGAAATCAATTGTTACTTCTAAGTATTATTTCAAAAAATGTTTTCCTGGTCTTTCTAAAACAGTTAAGCTAATTATTAGAAAGGAATAATTTACAAACATTTATAGTAAGTAGTTGCATATATCATCAAAAAGGACACGGAGAGCATAGGTGGAAACTGACCTCATTTACTGTGGCATAGTAGCTTTCATGCTTGAACGTGGGTGAGTTGTCATTCCTATCTCTCACCACTATCCGCACTTCATGGTAGATAACAGTACCCACTTTTTTGTTGATGCATTGGACTTGAACCACAATGGAGTGTATGTTCATCGGTGGCTGCAATGCAAAAATTGAATCTTTTAAAAATACAAATCTAAACCGAAACTTCTCATCATTGTCAAAGCGCTTGTTTGATCAATAACATTTTCCATTATTGTTCACTTTAAAGTTATAATAATCTAGAAGAAATTGATCATTTTTGTACTATCAGTACAAGAAAGGACAATCATAATTATTTCATAGTTCAATTTTTGTATCTAAACATATGTACTTATAGTTAGTATTAAGCTCATCGTTAGAGGATAGCTAATGAATACAACCATAAAACTAGTGCTTAAATTTGATGGGATGAAATAAAGTTTGTCCCTCCACAAGTTAAAGAAGCAGTGATATCTACTTCTAACTATAAAAAGTGTTAATTTATGCTTATATATATTTTTGCTAAAATATTATGTTTATTGCTGATAAAAATTATTGATAATCAAAATTAGAAAAGCCACAACCCACCCAAACGTATTCATTTTACACATTTAAATGCCATTTTACAAATTTTTTTCCCCTCTCAAAATGTGTACCTGTCATAAACACACAAGCACAAAGTGGACATCATCTCATGTTTGCCATGGCATTTTGATGTATACTACTACAAAGCTATGTTATGTGGTTTAACAGTACTTCACTGCAAGCCAATTTCATGATTTATCTAAGTAATAGCTTATAACAAGTATTTTATGCTATCAATTTTTGATTATAAACAATAATTCAATACATACCACACATAAATATGTACTCACTTGCCTAATTATATTTTATGATAAATTCCTTGAAGGGGAAAAGTCATCAAAGGGCATTTACTTACCTCTCAGTTCTCATGGCTAAGAGGCTTGTAAAGCTGGGATACATATCAATATCTGTTTGACTTTAGAGTCAGAGTATTTAACACTTAAAAATATTACCTTGTGATTGTTTAAATCTCTTAAACTTATAAGATATTACCTCTAAATAAAACATTTTATCAGAATGCCCTAATCTGACTACTCCATCTTAAATAGCTTGTCTCCAACCTTCCCCCTCCTTTCAACTTTCTTCCTCTTGATTTTTCTTTATTCAATTTCTCATTCACCAATTTTCATACTATATATTTTATATATGTGTTTCAGTTTGTCTCCCTTCACTAGACTAGAAGCTTCATAAAAATTGAATATTATTTTAGTAATCATTATATCCCTCTTTTCAGTAACTAGCACTGTATCTATGAAAGGTGACAGAATCAGTTTGCTTGGCCAATTTTAATTCTATAACCGAGCTGTACAACTCAGGGAAAGGTGCAAGATTGCCCTGTACTTAGTTTATTTATCTGCAAATATGCAGATAATAATTGCATAATGTGACTTGAAAACATCACATACACTTATTCTGTACTGGGCACATATTAAATATATAATAGATGCAAACTCTTTTAATTATAAAGAGCTAAATTCCCAAAAGAGTGAAAGAAATTAAATCTATAAAATATGAATTTATCATTTTAGAATATAAGATAAATCATAAAATATTTGTTATGAAAACCAATTTTAAAATATAGGCATTATTGCTGGGACCTAAGATAAGCTTACTGAAACATGGCATGCCACATATATAAATGAGAAGAAACTATATATAAACTGAAGCAAAACATTGTTTAATATAATATGTTTTTATGGCTAATAAAAAACAGTAGAATTTGATTTGTATCTGCTGAATAATTGTACACAGAAAGAATAAATTGAGGCATCATTGAAATATGAAGAGATGTCTCTAATGAAATGCCACAGAACTCTGTGTTTTGATATATACACTATTTCATTTTTAAGTACTGGTATAAATGAAGGTATTAAAGACTTTTGTTTAAATTCTGGGATGTTACAAAATTAAGAAGGATATATAATACACTTAATGGCAAAAGACAAAGTCCAAATCATCTTAATAATTCAGAATAATGGGTTACGAAAGTGGCAAACTTTTGCAATAATAAATTTAAATCTCCCAATTTGTAACAGAAAACAAATCAATCACCCAAATGTAATAGATAGCTGCAAACATTAATATGAAAATATAATTGTTAAGTTTTGATTGTTAAAAGCTAATTTTACATGCCAACACTGTAAATGGGCTCTCGAACATTAAAACAAACATTACATTTATTAATAATATCAAGTGCAAAAATAGGTAGATTACAACAGGCACCATTTTATAGATGAATAGGAAGTGAAGTCTGAAAACTTTGCAGAGGTATAGTATAGTTTGAGGATTTTAAAGCTAAAAAAGAAAAATTGCTAAACATCAAAATGGTTGTTATGAAAATATCTATGAGTTTACTTATTGTAGTTCCAGAGAGAAGAATGATGACTAAAAAGTGTTATAAAGCATGTTTTCCATATAAATAGAAGTTTTTTCTTAATTCAAAGTAGCACAGAATAGAATGACTATTCTATAAAGCAAAACTCAGCACTGAAATATCTGCATGCTTTAGGATAAAAGACAATTTTAAAAGGCTAACTCTTAGACATTTCCTGTAATGAATTTGAATTAGATGACCTCTAATGTTACTATCAACTTTAAAGTATTTGCTTAAATAAACTTTTTAAGGGAGGTCCTGCATATTTTAATTGCAAATACATGTAAAAAATAAATGCACGCACTATTAGCCCTTGGCACACCCCTTGGAAGACAATAAGGTGAATTATGCTCTTCTAAAGTTATTTATCTTTTAGATATTGCAAAACAGACCTATAAAGTCATTCCACCTCAGCTTCTAATTCAACATTGAGTGGTAGCACTGGGACGGAAAGGTCAAAATATTTTAAAATAAAGAATCAAATGTGCTGTGCACTGAACCCCACTTAGTTCTGCTAAGTACCCATAAATTAGATATAACCAGGTCATATGAAACTATTGTCACTCTCAACTTTAGCTCCCTGTGCAACTGTTAGTAGCATGGATAGAACTTACAGGGTAATAAATTCCTACCATAATGGATCACACTGAAGGCAAGAATTCCCTTTGGCTAATACATAACACACATTGTAATTTTGCATTGGAAAGATTTTATTCTGCTGTATAAGAAGATCATAAATACATCAAGTACAGGTCTACTAAGTCGATTAGCGAGGGTTTAGGGACTCCAAAATGCTTAGGAATGTGTTAGGGAAATTTAGGTTTGTCTTTTATAACTGATGGCAAAAATTAGTCGTGGTAATTTTATCTTTTCTAATTCTCTTTAATTGCTTCATTCATGAAACAAAGAAGAAAATAAAAGCTGGGTATAGATTATGTTCACGTAATTATTTAAAACAATTACCCTTGTATATACCTAGATATGCAAGCTAGTCTTTTAATTTAAAAATGAGTGCTTGACATAACACTGAATTTATACTTACATATTTGTGTATCAGTGTACCTGTATGTATAGGTTTTTATGTGTATCAAGAACGATACGCATCAACACTAAAAGGAAATTATCATTGAAATGTGAGTTTGAAAGTGTAAAGTATAAAAAGAAAAATTTCCAACAAATATGTGTAAATTTTGCCATTTATAAAAAGATAAAAATTTGAAACAGAATTTTTTGTTATGAGTTTCTCAATCATTTAAGGTTCAACATGCAAGTGAAGCTTTTAAAGGAATTTGTTGCTATGACTGTGTAGATACCGTCAATATAAGGAAAACTGGTTTTTGTCTACAAGTTACATTATTTGGAACTCTTAATGATTTGGGGTGGAGGGAAATACATTTTAACACACTTGTAGGAATTAATGTTACTTTTCATCAGATATAGGCAAAGTTTATCCAATCCTCAAATGAATGAATATGTTGTGATTTTTTTTCTGCCCATGTACTTACTATTTTAATAAAATAAAGAATCTGTATTATTTCATAAGTAATCTGAAAAAAAGGAAACAAGAAATAATGTGTTCTAAAAATGATGTTTAGATATAGGAACAAACTTAAAGGCAATGCTGACTAAAGTTGTGTGTCCTTTTAAATTAAATTTTCATAATGAATAACAGTAATTTTCAGAAGAAGTTATCTAAAAAACACAATACCAATTTGATAATATAATTAGGTAAATATAAAAAGTAGATAAATTTGTGAATTGTTCACAATGAATTATTAATGATATTGGCCTATTTAATAGTAGGTATTTGTTATATATCAAGTCAATGTGGGTTGGAATTAAAATAACACAGTTTTTGCACACTAATAGCAAGTCAAGTAAAACCGTTATGAGATAAACACAAAAAACTATATGGCAAGTCAAACAGAATATTAAATATTATAGATTTTAGAAAAAGGAATTGCATACCAATGTTATTATTAGGAAATGATTTATGTAAAATATAGTGTTTAAAATATGTTTTGGTAGCGGATAAAATTCAACCCATAGCAACTGGATTTAGATGAATTTAAGACTTAGATTCAAAACAGTATCAGAGAAGGCACGGTAAGAAAAAAATTAGATTATATTTAAGGGATAGCAAATAGTTCAGTTTTCGTAGACCCTAGTTCATTTATTTCTAAATAAAAAAAAATTATATAGACAAGTGTCATTTGAATTTAGGAAACATCAAAAGTCAAGTATAAAAACAGTTTACAATGAAAACTATCTATGAACCAGGTCAGACCTCTCTTTCAGGGCAATGAATCCCGAAGATGTTGAATCAAGAAAGATAGTAGAGGAAACTAGACAATCCAAGTGAGAACTAGGAGGACTTGTATTAAAGTTATGCTGATGGATGTGGATACAAGTAGTAATATGGGGATAAAACTACCAAACTTAACAGTTAAATGGATATTGGCCTAGAGAGAGGAGTCAAGCTCTTTGTGTAGCTACCAAAATTAGGATATGAAAGAAAGTTAAGATGTTCAATATGGTCATATGCATGATTTCTCTCTGGTCAAAAGTTTTTACCATTTTGCCCACAATTTTGAGATAAGTGTTAAAGGACTGTACCAGAGTCATATTTTTCTTCCTATCATTATTATTATTGGTGATGTTATTATGGGCATTATTATTTCATTTCCAAGAATAATTAGAGAATACTGGCCAAGTGAGACAATAATTTGGCATTTAATTTTTTTTGTGTGATGCTTCTTTATTACTGATGCTTCATTTTCTCACCAGATATTATATTTGATTTTTTTTATCATTTGAGGTTTTTGATTTTGTAACTTCTTTTTTGAGAGCAATAAATTTATAAAACTTTAGTTAACAACAAAAAATAGAAAACTAATAAATGATGGTTATCAGGGAAAGACTTACAGACCAAGCTAGAAAATTGTCAGAATTTATATTCCTACAATCCCATATAAAAGTTTCTAATTAAATTCAACTATTTGGGCTTGGGTACTTTCATCTTTATTTTTATACTCAGAAATTTTCATTAAGACCATAATTTTATCAACGAATTTTTAGCATTTACTGTTGAAACATTTTTGTTTATGTTGCTTACTTTTAGTACTATTGTAGCCACAATTGTTCATATGCTCCCATTGAGAGACAGTTTCTGTACTCAATAAACAAAGTGTAGAAAACGGGATTTGAAAGGTTTGCTCTGGAAAATACACTTTTTTTCCTAACTGCTGCTGAAAAGATAGGTATAATCTTTCACATGATCCTACCCTGCCCTTTCTACCTTGGCTGTAATCAACTCAAGCCAGCAAGTATTTAATTGTTCTTTCTTTTACTAATTTGAAAAAAAACACACACATAATGACCCTAAGCCATATTTAACAGTCATTGCATTGAAAGTGTATAAACCGCTACCATGGTGTGGAAGTAAAAAAAAACAAACAAACCTAAAGTTAAGTCCAAAATGAGGAAATAGGAGAACAAAAGTATACTTGTACAATAATACTTGATCTGCAGGGATAGGAATAGAGAATATACACAGAGAAAGGTAGAAACCAGTGGTCCAATACCAAGTAGTTTTCTTCTGTCCCTGTTAAAGTTATAATCTTCCTAAAAGCAAATTATTTTTTATCTATGGTATGTATTTTCTTAATACTCTCCTCCAACAACTTGAGTTTATTTGAAGGCGCTTTTGTGCTTTTCTTATGAGACAAAGAACTTTGATATATCAGAATATTCTTAGAAAAGCATCATTGTATGACAAAGACTCAGTGGATAATTTTTCATTAAAAAAATTCAAGAGCAATTTTTCAAGAAGAATGATTAAAATGAATTCCAGACCAGTGGCCATAATATGAAGCTTTGGCAATTGTTAGTAAGGTCAAACCCCGAATGTTGGTTCTATTTTGCTATTCAGAATATTTACATTTTTAATATGATGAATTATATTCATAAAATGAAAAACTCAAAGAATTTGAGTAACTTACATAATTACATTTCAGGTGAATGTCCTATATTTTTTAAAAAATTATAAATATTTTGCTATTTATTCATAATAATAGTTATTTAATGATAATGAATGTTTTATCAATATTTAGCTTTTGAGTAGGAACGTGTTTTATGTTAAATAAAAATTAAGATATAAATATATGTATACAAACACATTTATATAACAATATTCACATTACATTAACATTGGACAGTACTATTTAAAAATAAAATTTATATGAGAAAAATGT
Source organism: Tarsius wallacei (assembly GCA_963574415.1). Taxonomy (NCBI): domain Eukaryota; kingdom Metazoa; phylum Chordata; class Mammalia; order Primates; family Tarsiidae; genus Tarsius; species Tarsius wallacei. The sequence goes on from CAUYQG010131195.1 coordinate 7,273, forward strand.
GCACTCTCACCTTTTCAGACAATTTTTTTGTATAAAATTGTTAACTAAGGGCATAGAGAAACATACCCAAGAAAAAACACTTATTCTAAATCAATATCAATAATGCTAAAACAATGAAGAAAAAATAGACAACAGCTGTCCAAATAGACTGAAGTTATTTCAATTGTTTATATGGTACTATTGTTTTATTTCAAACACTACAGTTATTTAGCAATATGGGTGTGGAAGCATATACATACACTATATCTAGAGGACTACTTAGTAAAGTGCATATAATTCACATACCGGTAATATTATAAAGGTAAATAAATTTATCTTTATAGAAAAACTAGATAAGTATACAAAAATGCATGTACAGAAATGTTCACTGCAGCATTTTGGTAATTACTAAAAATTGCAAACAAACTTGATGTCCAAAATAAGAGATTGGTTTAGGAAATATTCTTGATTTATTCATACAATAAAACACTAGGCAGCTGACAAAATTGATTATGTAAGTATACATTCATTCACATGGATATACATGTTTTATACATTTATGTAAAAAGCAAACTGAAAGGATAATGTACAGTATAATCCAATTTTAATAAGTATTATATAATTATGTATAATAAATATGTATCATGAATTTATCTATAAATGTATATATACTTACATATATACCAATGCATGTATATCTTGAAGTAATATGTCAAAAATGTTTTCTCTAGATGATAAAATTACCTTCAAATGCATGCTCCTTTTTTCTTTTATATTTACCATAGTTTATATTATTTTGAAATTAAATGAGACTATAATGTCAGTTATGATAAGAATTGGACTAGGACAACCCCCTCGAGTTCCTTCCCACTGTGGGAGCTTTTCTGTCCTCAATAAATTCTGCTTTCTCAAAAAAAAAAAAAAAAAAAGATTGGACTAAAAGCATTTATTTTCTTGGCTACTTGTCTAGCAGCAATGGTTTAAGCTTCACACAAAACAGATGGCCACTGGGTTAAGAATTTTCAGAATAAAAACCTTTACACTTTGATGAATGAAGCCTTAAAAGCACAGTGGCAGTAGGAAAACATGATTCACAAGAAGTCAAAAAATTCATAAGTGATAAAGGACACAGTATACTGCACTAAAATAGGAGGCAATTGAAATTTATTAAAGATCCCAAATCATAGACATGAAATAGAATAAAGAATCATTCACTCCATCACCTATTGTACAGTGGATCATAAGCCCTGAGCAATGATGTGAGATGATTCAGATTTCCCAAGTTGAAAACTGACGTTTGGCTTCCATAAACTGGGAACCTGGGGGTAGGCATGCTTAGATATACTCCCTCAGTTTTCCCAGGGTCCTGTACGAGTCCTGGTTATAATCACCCATACTCTTGCCCCTCTCCTCTGTGCTCAACAAAGAACAGGATGAAAATAAGTAAGAATAACGTTACTTTAGAGAGCTACTTAAACATATTAAAATTTTTCTTTTTTTAACTTTTTCAGAAATGAGACATACAACTTTGGTAATTTAGCTGTTCTTAATATCAAAATACTGATATCCTACTGCTAAGAACTACTGGACTGGAACATTGCCAGGAAATTTTCTTGATTTTTAAAAATGTTTTACAGCTCATATACATTAGCACATTTCCATAGTCTCACTCTTCAGCCAGTGTTTACTACTCATAGGAGCAGACACCTGTGAGTGCTCCCACCAAACTCTTTACCTTCAGGCTAACAGCTGAGTGACACTTTGCCATTATTTGAGAGAAATTTATTATAGCCATGCTTGTCCTACTTTGCCAAGGCTACCACTTCTTTATTTCAAGTACTCTGTTCTCTTCTTGTTCAGAAACCTGAAAAGCTTCCAGGATGTTAAAGGGGAAATATAACGGTTATCTCAGACACATTTGCTCCCTTCCTTTCTCATTCTTCTCCAATTAGTAAAAAAAAGAAGCCTGACTCGGTGGCTCAGCCTGTTATTCCAGCACTTTGGGAGGCTGAGGTGGAGTGGATTGCCTGAGCCCGCGGGTTCGAGACCCGCCTGGGCAACTTGGCAAGACCTCATCTCTACAATAAATCAAAAACTAGCCGGGCGTGGTAGTACGCGCCTGTAGTTCCAGCTACTTGGAAGGCTGAGGCGGAAGGATCGCCGGAGCCCAGCAGGTCGAGGCTGCACTGCACTCCAGTCTGGGTGACAGAGTGAGACTCCAACTCAAAAAAAAAGAAAAAAGAAAAAGAAAAAAGTTGTTGATATACTTAGGAAATAAACTCAAATTATATAAATAAAATTCAATATCAGATTTATAAACACATAGAGATATTTAAACTATAATAAAGTTTTAACACAGGACAAAGAAAGAAAAAAAAGTCCCACTAACATCTCTATCCAGAACTCTGCCTGTGCTGTTCAGGAAAAGCATTTGTTTAACAGGATCCAACAGCACCCAGTAATCCACATTGTCTTTCAAAGAGAGTTCTATGGTGGGGTCTGGTCCTCCGGCAGTCCCTTTGATCAGCATGTTGTCCACCAGAATTGTACCTGCAAACCAAAGAAAGTTATATGAAACATATTCTCCTCATATGCACTCTTTAGAAAAGATCATAATCTTAAATTCTCACAGGCTAGCTGTTTTAAAGCAGAAAAAACTCAGCAGTATATCTAGAATAACATAGAAAATGTTCTTGACAAAAGAAGCAAAAATCCCATCACTATTTTTTTATAAAGAATATTTTTTGGAAAGATTAAGGTGGAAAGCAGAGATTCAAACACTCGGTGGTTTCAACATCTATTTCTTGTTTCTCTTGAATAATACACATTGGTTCCTCTCCCTGCCCATCACTTCACACAGGCATTATCATTGAATTTTATGCTTAACAGAAAGAGATGCTGATAACAACAGAGTCCTCTGCCTCAATTCATTCAACAAGAGCTCTGATATGAAACGATATTTCGAACTGAGGGAGAGGAAAAGAAAAATAAAAAGGAAGAGATTAAAAAAAAAAAAAGCAGTTGCATCTCCCATGGTGAGAATTGTTTCTTTTTCTTTTATCTTATAACAAATCCATGAAACATAAATCTTCATGTGAAAGACACAACTAGTGTGCAGACGTGCAATAGAAGCTATTCTTCTTTAAGACATGTCTGGGTCACCCCACTAGAGCAGCACCCTATTCCAAGGTAACATTTCAATGCTTGCTTTCTTATTATTTTTTTTCAACAGACTGAATTTAGACAGTTTTTGAATAAAGCGTTGAAAGGAGAGTATATCTCTGATCTTTCCTACTCTGTTAAAGATTCCATGCATTTTACACGTTGAATGCAAACAGCACTGATGCAACTCAAATCCCATTTTTCCCTCACACAGCAATGATCTCTTTGCCAAATAATAATGCACTACTACTTAGGGCAATAATTTTCAGCAGATGTATTTTATTAATCTTATAAAATATAGAAGAGATGGCTATGCAAATAAAAATGTAGCATCCTAAAAATTTAGAATAAATGACAAATATCAAGAGAAGTCATTGCCTTAGGATAGCACACAAGAATATATATAGAGAATCCATAAATACGAATCCAGCTTGAAAAATATGATGCAAAATGTATCAGCTGCATTGTCTTAAGGCAAAAACGTGGTCTAAATGTTATACCATTGCAAAATTACAAAAATAAAAAGGAGGTGTCTTTAAAAGATTTTGTAAGCAACTTAATAGTAATAATATTTTTAACATATTATCACTAGTGAGCTCTAGCTGCCTAAGAAATGTTGTAAAAACAAATGTAAATGATGTTTAAATACACATGTTCTTTCACACACATACTTTTCTGAATGGCAGAATTTTTCTCCTGTTTGTTCACATATTGACGTGTAAAATATGAATATTAAGTAAAACTGATATTTATACTTTTGACCAAAATGGCAAATCTATAATCTACAGACAGCATACTACAAGGAGTCAGATACTGATGGAATTTTCTTAACAATACATATGATTACGAATATGTTTAAGGTCCCAGTACCTACTCATTTGCATATACTTCTCAAAACTCACCACTGGAATGTTTTTTGGTCCATATATCAACATGTAATTAAGAAATTAAATGAAATTTTTATTTTCTGATAAAAAAGTACAGTAGTTCTTGTGTCAATAGTGTCTAACAGCAGGAATAGCAAATCTTTTGATAGTATCCATAGATACTAAATAGGCAGACTAAAGGAAGAGACCACTGAGCTCTTCTTTACAAAGCAAATGGTGTATAACAAAATAAAGTTTTAACAGTCATTCTAATGATTATTAAAGTGGTTTTAAAAAAAAGCCTATATCTGAATGTATGTTTTATTTAATGATTTATTTCCTATTTTCATGGAGAAGACCTAAATGTTTTACATGCTCTCAGCTCACCCCTGTGTTTATCAATTAATGAAACTCAACAATAACTGTTTCTACTGCTGGTGTGCTGAAAGACCTTGTGTGTGTGTGTGTGTGTGTGTGTGTGTGTGTGTGTGTGTGTGTGTGTTTTCTCACCAGAGTATTCCATTCATATTGCCAAACAAACAAACACACAACAAACAAACATAAAAACCTCAAGATTTTCATATGATGTTGCTTTAGACCAAAAGTTTAGGGGCAAAATAGAAGACAGCACAGCTAAGGCAGACATGATACAAGGAGTATTTTCTTTTTTTAATTAACCTTGGTGTTCACTCTGTCTTGTGCTGACAACTGTGTCTTTTCCCCTTCCCTTAGGAGAATACTTGACAGCCAATCTGAGTTTGGCATTGAGCCAGAAAATCCTCTCCCTTCACCCAGCAGTGATGATTGTATCTTCTCACAGGTCCTAAGATTTCCAGATCTGTGCTGTGTGGTTTGAGTCGTGAAACAATATTGGTAAGCAGCTAAGCACCAGAATACCTTGGCTATACTGGGATAATGTGATCCCTTATCTCCTTTCTTTGCTAGCTTCCCTTTTTACCAATAAAACGTTTGTCCAACGTTTTCCATGTGATGTTTAAAATCTATTTTCTTCCTTGACTCCATTTTACAGAAAAGCTGAAAATAAAAAAAGGTAGGATACGCTGCACAGCATTAAATAAGAAAACTCAATGGCTCTATTAATATCTGTTAGAACAAGGAATATTACTAGTGGTAAAAAGACATATTTAATGATAATAAAGGGATTGTTAAAGTGTGACCCTGAATAGGACTGCTTTGCAGAATAGGCATTACTCAAGATGTGATTCCTTTTACATGCACATTTTCTTCACCTTAATAGTAAGTGGTGTCAATCAGAAAAAAAGAATTAAACTTAGTTTGATACTGATACCATAGGAGTTAAGAGAACTGGCTGCAAAATTGACAGACTTAGAAATCCAATCCACTTACCAGCTTTCTGAAAGTGGATAGATCACTTCACTCACTCTCAATTTCTCTCTTCTATAAAATCAGTGAAATAATAGAAAAGGCTTTCTACTATAATACCATATGTATGCTCCTGAAAAATACTTGTATTCTTGTATTTAGAACACTAACACAAACTAAAATAATCACAATCACAATAAATAGACTAGCATAGTTAAATATTTAGTGATTTAGTCAATCTTCGACTGCCTTTGGTATTGGGGTTTGTGTTGTTCCCTTCAAGAAGTAGGTATTGAGGGCTATTTGCTTCTCAAAGACTCTTTTCATCAAAATTGAAAATTTGGTTCATCATTTAGCCTCTTTATTAACCTATTGTTTTAACTCAGAGAAATAACTTTGTAGCTTTTTTATTTGTACTTGCAGATTCTCCAGATAAATTAACATATTATCAATTACAGGTGTTCTTGTAACCATCAACGTAGACTCTACTTGTACTCAATAAACGTTTTTCAATAGATTTTATGTTTTTTTTTACAGAAACAGTTTTCAGTTTTTAATGAACTTGTAAACAAAAAGCTCCCATTTCAAAATAAAAATAAAATCCCAGATCATACAGATGTTTACAGTGATTACATTTATCTAAGCAATATACATACATATTCCTATGTAAGATGCTAATTAAATCTCTGTGACAAATATGCTTTTTCTTTAATACCAAGAACATTATAGAGTCAATGCAGAGTCCTAAGGATTATCTAGTAGTCACTAAGTTTGTGTTAAGTCCTCACTTTAGATGCTGTGATTTCTATCACAGGTAAGCAGACAGAGTCTTCCCTATGCTCAAACGTTGGAATCTTTGGTTGCTACTGTATCAGCTGGCTTGCAAACCAGAAGCCAGCCATTTTGAGAATGTTTTAAGTGAACAACTTGCAAACCCCAGGGATGGAAAAACCCTAAAAATGCACAGTTGTGAGCATTTACAAACATCACAACTATGACTGAAGACTGTTCATGCCGTTCTTCTGAAATGAGATCTCAAAGCAGTATAGTTCAAAATAAAAGGTTTTAACAAAAAATTGGCATATGCACAATTTCTCCACCCATTTGTATGTGTCAACCATTTAGCTAACTTTTCTACGTGAAAAAAAAATGCAGTAGAAAACTGGACACCATGTTTCACTATCTCAGTTAATATTCACAATTACAGTGGCTACAACCCAGGATCCAGCATCACCAGTGCAGCCCAGAGTCAGTTTATACTGAAATTAAGTTCTTTACACCAAGTGAATGGTTGTCCACAACCACTGGCTAGTGCACATATTAACTAAAATTTCTAGATTTGGGAGAAACAAATGCTGCTCCAATCATTAGTTCTGCTACTTGTGTTCCTCCATGCTTAGAAACCTTTCATGTTACTCTCTTGGTTTTGTCAGTCTGCTTGCCTTTGGGGGTTTGGGCCTGCTAGCCCTGCCCACTGAAAGAAGCGGCTTGCTGTGCTGCTTTCTGCTTTTACATTGTCAATCAAATGTGTAATCACACTGGTGGTCCAGGCTTCTGAAAAGAATGCGGAATAGCTGCCTCAGATCCATGTAACCCGGAGCTTCCTCAAAGGGTAGCCTACGACAATAGTTTAAGTACATGGCGAATTTTGCAGGAAACCCCTTACATAAAACCTCAACAGGAGTGGACATCTTCTTTTCAGTAATCTTTTCATATTTTTGTTTCTTTGTTGCAGCCTTCAGTCCTTGCCAAAGCAGGCTGGTTCTATTAAAAGACATCAAAACATATCCTAATGGTTTCATGTCATCTCGGCGACTCTGTTCAAAACCAAGATGTACATTGATGCTAGCATATCATATCGGGCAGTGCCAGTGAAGTTTTTGTTTCCTCTGTATGGTATGTGTTGCCTTGTCCTGTTGTCTCTGAACTTTTTGGCCAAACCAAAATCAATAAGGAATAACTTCTTACAGTGACGCCCAATACCCACTAGGAAGTTACCTGGTTTAATGTCTCTGTGTATAAAATTCTCTACTCAATTCCACTGATCATCTTGTCAGCTAAGGTAAGTGCAGTTTTCATTGTGAATCTTCTTGAACAGAAATTGAAGAGGTCTTCAAGGCTGGGTCCCATAAGATCCATGACTAGAACATTAGTCTTTTTCCTGACCATACCATCATATGGGGGTTGCCCACCCCACCTCACAGGATCTTACAGAGTTTGTTCTCATACAGCAGCTAGGGAGGCCGGGCCTTCTGAGACTCCACCTCCTCGCTGTTGGTAGATGTCCCCGAAGGAGCCAGACCTGATCTTGAGCATCAACTTGTACTTGACCTTGGAGCAGCTGCTGCTCGCTGTCCTGAGGGGCCAAGATGGAGGCGGAGCCTGGCCCGGACACCTCTGGGGAGGACGGAGGCCTCGGGGCTCAGCTGCGGGCGGGGGCCACGGCCTCGGAGACCTTCTCGCGTTAGGGGCAGCTGAGCCGCCGGGCCTGAGTGCCTCTCGCCGGGCTCCTCGCGAGGCCGCGTCTGAGGCCCGCACGACCACAGGCCGGCGCTTGTCCGGAGGGGCGGCGATGCCATTGCCACCAGTGCCGCCGGCTCCTGCCCAGAGGAGCCCTGTCACTCCGCCGACGCCGCCATCTTTCTTGTTCCTTCAACTTCAGCCAACACAAAGTCTATTTTAAGTTTTTAATAGGTTTTAAGATCTTACATAGCCAAGTCTTTCTTTTTCATTGTGAGAAAAACTTGCCCAGATTATATCAAAATATAAACAAAACATTTATGAATAAATTTAAATAACTGGAAAATCACATACATCAGACTTCCTCATCTTACCAACTTTATTCCCCTTCTTACCAATTATGCAAATATAATTCACCTCAAAGAGGAGCCTATTGGATTGTTTTGATGCTAAACGAAATAACCGATGTGAATTGCTAACTGTAATTCCCAGCACAAGAATCAAACTAAAAAACTGAGAGTTAAGGTTATTGCTGCCTATATTACTAACTCCATTTTGGAAGGGAAATTATTTGAGGCTAAAGCAAAATGAATTATCTTATGCCATAGAAGTCTTTAGAAACCAAGTTTACGTTCATGTCCCAAAGCTCGGGTTATCATGTTTGGTCAACACATAAGTGTAACAAGCAGTTTGGAAGAACTTATATGTACTTAAGAGGTTTGAATCGTTAATAATTGAATCCAAAATTACCATTATTGGAAGTTTGTGAGTAGAGAGGGAATGGCTGTTCTAGACACAGCTTTAAAGGAGATTCTGTGTCTCCAAGGGACAAATCTCCCTATCATACATTCCAACTGATAGGCAACCCATCCAAGCCTGCTGTCACCAGAGTGTGACTCCTTTTTCCACTTCCTATCTTCAGGTGATCTTGAATTGATTTTCTCACAGAAACTCAACTTAGAATGAAAGTCAGGAAAAGGCTTTATTTAACACATTGGTACGATTAGTGATCTTCACACTGAATGCTTTTTACTTATCTCCAGCGCAGTGTTTAGTTTTGTTGGGAACTATACACACATACCCTCCCCCACACACATGCATATACATACACAGTTGACCCTCATATCAGAGAGATCTTTATCCTTGGATTCAACCAATTAGGAATTTAAAATAATTAAGAGAAAAAAAAGAATGGTTGCAGCTATACTGAACATGTACAGATATCTTTCTTGTAATAATCCATACAGCATAACTACTTACCTAATATTTACTTTGTATTAGGTATTGTAAGTAATCTAGAGATGGTTTTAAGTACCATCATGTGGGCAGCTTAATGATAGGGACGCATTCTGAGAAATGTGTCCTAAGCAAATTTCATAGCTGTGGGAATATCACAGAGTATACTTACACAAATCTAGACAGTATAGATTATTATACATGTAGGCTGTATGATATAGCCTATTGCTGCTATGCTACAAAACTTGTTCAGCACGTTACCGTACTCAATACTGTAAGCAAGTATAACACAATAATATTTGTGTATTTAAACATATCTAAACATCATAAAGCTACAGCAAAAATATGGTATTATAATCTAATGGAACCATCATCATATATGCAGTTTATCCTTGACCAAAACATAGTCCATGCACAACTGTATTTGGGAGGATGTGCATGGTTATATGCAAATACTTCGCCATTTTATACAATGGACTTGAGCATCTCTGAATTTTAGAATCTTTAGAGGATCCAGGAACCAGTCCCTCATGGATACTGAGGGATTACTATATATATGCATATTATAGAAACTAAATATATACATGTGTGTGGTATAAATTATAATTGGATATTTAATGTTTTCTCAGAAAAGTCTGGAAAAGTTATTTGCTTCCTTAAATAGGCAGTTATAACACAAATAGATCATTCTCTAAAAATGCTGTGGAAGTGCATGTGGGGGAAGGGGTGTCTATTTCCTTCCTAATTAACCTAATTCAATGAAGCTGAGAGTGTAAGTTCTGTGGGGAAAAAGAGTAATTGACTGCTTGGGTTCATTCCAAACATGAAAATAAGGAAAATTACTCTATGCATAGAATTCACTACTTGGGGCTATAAAACAATTAATTATGTAAAGGTGTATAAACAATATGAATTGCATGCAATTTCTCCTACAATCTTTCCCTAGTGTGAGCCAATGGGAAGAATGTTTAGCTACATCATATAACCAGAAGAATCAATTGCTTTTTCTTGTATGTTACCCCTTGCAAACAAAAACAAAAACAAAGCTCCCAAATGGGCATTGTTTGATTAAGACAAATTAAAAGATTAAAAAGTGAAAATTTAGCTAATATGTAGTTTCCCAGTGAGGTTAAGCAATAAGCATGATAATTATTTAGTTGGTATTGAGTAAAATCTAGATTCCCAGATTATCAGGCTAAAATATTCATTTCATGCTTAAATTCTCTCCTTTTGTTTTTGAAGGGGTTGGTGAATAAAAAGGTGCAATGTAGTGGTAAAACAATGAATGTCTAGATGATGTAGTGAAAATTAGATGATGGAGTAGTGAGTATGGTTGGAATGGTTCAGTAATTGAATAGGGATGAAAGATTGGAAAGATACAGCTGCAATAAAATATTGGAAAACCCATTATTTAGAAACCCTTTATTTGATATTACTTTCAGATTTTGAGGAATTTCAGCAATGAATATGATACAATAGAAAATTGAGTTATACTATGTATTAGCTGTCTATTGTTGTGTAATAAACCATCCACAAACTTAGTAGTTTGAAACAGGAATATATATTTTCTTACAGTTGAGGTAGCAGAATGATTTATTAGACTCAGATGGACCTTGCATTCCCACCTTCTGGAATGGGCCTTCTGGAAAGAAGTTACTCACAAGCTTACCTGTCCCTCTTTCAACTGAAGTGTTGGCTAAAGTAGAATTGCCTCATCGACCACTTATGTCCCCAAACCTGACTTGTACTCAACATCTTTAAAATAAAAAAAGTAAGCCGGGCTCGGTGGCTCAGCCTGTAATCCCACGCCTTGGGAGGCTGAGGTGAGTGGATTGACTGAGCCCGCAGGTTCAAGACCAGCCTGGGCAACTTGGCGAGACCTCATCTCTACAATAAATCAAAAAATTAGCCGCGTGGTAGCGCGCGCCTGTAGTTCCAGCTACTTGGAAGGCTGAGGCAGAAGGATCGCCGGAACCCAGCAGGTCGAGGCTGCGATGGCCGGGAGCAGCCACTGCACTCCAATCTGGGCGACAGAGTGAGACTCCAACTCAAATAAAAAAAAGTAAAAATATGATACATTCAAATCTTCTCCTTTATGAAAAATGTCCTGATCTTCCTGGAAGCAGTCTCTCTTTTCTTTAATCTTTCACACGTCTTCATTTACAATTATATAAACTGGATTTCAGCTATATATATACATATTGTATCTAGATAAGTATTTGGAAAACTCTTAGATGGCAAGAAATATGTAATATGTCTGTCCAGCAACTTTATAAAGTTAAAATTTTGGTTGGACTAGGCTTGACTGTTTGGAATATATTAATTACATGCAATTCTTTCTAAAGATGGAAAATAAAACCCACACAGTCAACAGCAGTTAAACAAAAACTTACAAGTATTAAAAACATGTTACTCTGTAAAACTATGTTGGTTTTTAAAATGTAAAATTTACTTAAAAAGAAAAAAAATACAAAATGGGAGGGTTTACCAAAGTATACATTACTTATATTTCTTAGGTAAAAATATTTTGTATTTACATATTTTTCTTCACGATATATGATTATGTACCAGGGTTGGCACAGAAATTTAAGAATAAAGCAATAGGAATAGAGACTTTCTTTTTCTGCTTTTAGTTCTTCTGTAGAAAATGATATACAGACATTAAAATTTAGGCAATTGTTAATATCTATATTCTGTTGTAAATAAAGTATTAAGTAAAGAATGTATTATGCATTTTGATGTAGAAGTTATGTTTATTTTGTTTATATGCCATTTACACAATCAAATTTGTAACCTAGAATTTTAGAACTAAGAGGAAACTTATGATCTCTTCATATATACATACTTGATGATCATCCCTTTCATATCTCCACATTTCCCTATCCTAAGTATTAAGCTGACCTGACCAAGATGACCTAGCTGGTAAAATACATCCCAAACCAAAGATTGACAGTTTAGATCTCCTTTCTCTGTATCTTGCTATTGCCTTAGAAATATACAAACAACAAAAAAGTAAGAAAACATCAAAACTTCATTAGTATTGTTTTCAATTCCTGAGAAACATACAAAATTCTTCAGTTTGTATAAATTATCTGGTTTGGATTTTATACCCTATTTTGACAAAATTCAAAAGATTCAAATGGAAATAACTTTAAAATATGGGAGAATATTACAATGCAATTGCCAGTAATCTGACCCTAGAACTAATTTTCCTAGGCCATAGATGGATATAAATACAGATAAAAATATAGTTCCTGATATTATAACATTCCACTCCTAAAAAGAGGATAGTGGGATTAAGTATGGTTCCAAACTTGGGACTTACTTCTACACAAAAGAAAAGTCTATGTTTATACTTTCGATGTGTGTGATTTTGTGGTTACATAACATAAGATTCTAGTGACTATCATGTTGATGCTCCATCTTTCTGTCTCTCTGAGTCTCTCTGTCTCTCTCTCTCTCTTTCTCTCTTTCACTGTCTGTCTTTTTCCCTTGTGGGAGTTTACAAAGGAATCAGCTGCATTGGGAGGCTAACATGGCAAGGAACTAACTGCAGGCCGCCTTTAGGATCTCAGGGTAGGGCAATCTTCAGCTGATGGGCACAAAGAAAGTGAAGACTTGAGTCCTACAACCACAAAGAACAGAACCCAACAACCTGTGCTGTGTTCTGAGTCCACAAGGAACACACAACAACCTGAGCAAGATTGGAAGTGAATGCTTCCCTAGTCAAGATTCAGATCAGACTGTAGCCCTGACAACTCCTTAATCATACTCTTGTGAAACCTAAGTAGAGGACTTGATAATGTTGTGCCTGGACTCTTGACTTGAAAAAAACTATAAAATAATAAATGTGGGGCAACCCCTTCAGGTACCCACCCACAGCGAGAACTTTTCTGTATTCTCAACAAATCTTACTTTCAAAAAAATATATAAATAAAAATAAATAAATATATATGTGTATTTCTCAAATCACTACCTTTTGAAGATAATGTCATGCAGCATTAGATTACTAATACACGCTTTAACGTCAAAAGATCTATGCTAAAATATTGGACCCATTGCTGACTAACTCTGTGATCTTAGATAAAATTCTCAGATTTTTATAAGCAGCAAGATAGGTTATTATAAGAAATACGTAAGGTATGTACGTAAGTAGAGTCACATAGTTACACAATCAATAGTACATTTTATCCCAGAATTACTGGGCATTTATATAAGTTTAAGCATATAAAGGGATCATTTATTACTTTCCATTAAATTGTGAATATTATTCACAATATTTTTAAAATATGGAAAAGGCTTTCTTTACAATTGAGATAAAAGAAGCACAGCATTTACATAAAAGCCAACAGAAAAGAACATGAATAAGAAAACAGTAAACAAAAAGAGGGCAAAGTTTATTCACAGTTATTGAGAGTCTGTCATGAAGCAAAAGGCCATTTTTTGCTGGAAAAAGCAAAAGTGAACAAGATAAAAGGGAGAAAAGGTCATATTACTAAGATCAAAACACTTATTAATATTTGCTGAATGTATCAACTGGACAAGAGGATAAAATATGGAGACTTATTGAATTACAATGTATCCAATTCACAGACTTATGAAAAAAGGTTCATGCCATCAGAGTACTACAAGATTTTATTAATCTCAGACCACCAGGTTGATGCCATTGAAATAAAAAACAAGCCGGGCTCGGTGGCTCAGCCTGTAATCCCGCGCCTTTGGGAGGCTAAGGTGAGTGGATTGCCTGAGTCCGCGGGTTCGAGACCCGCCTGGGCAACTTAACGAGACCTCATCTCTACAATAAATCAAAAATTAGCCGGGTGTGGTAGCGTGCGACTGTAGTTTCAGCTACTTGGAAGGCTGAGGCTGAAGGATTGCCGGAGCCCAGCAGGTCGAGGCTGCGGTGGCCGGGAGCGGCCACTGCACTCCAGTCTGGGCGACAGTGAGACTCCAACTCAAAAAAAAAAAAAAGAAAGAAAGAAAAAACAAAAACAGACCATAATACATATATGTATTTTTTCAATATAATTATTAAAGTTGGTCAAAAAATCCTGCTACCCCATTCTCCTCCTCTATCAAGAAGTTAATAAAATAATCAGTTTTATTTATTAATAAAAATCCCAGGGTTGCAAATCTGAGAAACACATATTGTTTAAGATATGTGTTTTAAAATACATATGAGGGATTGATTGATTCAAAAAGATGAAGAGGCTCAACCTCTTAACTTGTGACTCCATCACAATCAATAAGTAACCTTAAATCTTGTTCTGTTCTTCAACTTTCTCACCAAGAAATTAAACCTCTAGCAAGATAAAGTTCCCAAATTTTTCATCAACGCTTCATTTGAGAGGATGAATTTCCTTTTTTTAGTGAAAATGCAACTGTAGAAAATTTTTGCTGCTGTTGAATATGAGATTTGAAACATAATTGATTTTTACTAAGCTTTTAAACACTATTTCAAATTTTAAAGAATTCAATTCAGTAAATTTATAAATGAGATTGATTAAAATATTTAATTAAATACCTTAGGAAAAAAGCCTTTTAGGATGTTTGTCTATTCCTTTAGATGCTTGAAGAGTTTGTATTTACATTTGTAAATGTAATTTTAAGTGTTCACAGAAGTTTAATTATTAAAGATTACACATGAAGTCATAGTATAGAGGAATTATGTTTGTTCAAGATATGAGTTAATGGAATATTGATTTAAAAAAATTGAAAGTAGTTATTACTTTTTCAAGTTCACTACATTTATAACAAGAATAAAAAATTTGTAAGTTGAATTTATAGTAAAATATACTTTTGATTTCACATGTACCACTTCAACATACTTAATATTAGTGAAAACCCAAGCAACTTTTCACGCATAGACCCTCTAGATATTCAAAAATAAATAAAAATATCCCATTTATTATAGAACCCCCCAAAAAGACTTATATAAGAGAAAGGAGATGTTTAAAAGATGGGGTGAAATTAATTGATAGTAAAAAAAAATGAACATCTTTTCCATAAACTTCATTTTTTTCTGTATTTCTGGTTGCTCCAAATCCAGATTTATATTTTAGGCAGAAAGACTGAGCACATTATAGTCCTTCTCCATTTCTCCTCTGATGTCAGGTTTAATTTGTAATATAATATATTTAAAATATTTTACTCAGTAGACTAATAACAATGTGGTTTTTCACTATCTCTATTAGAATTCTGAGTGGTTGTAACTCAAATCTCTTTTCTCACCTCTAAAACCATTCAAAGAAACAAATTTCATAAGCAACAAAGCAAACTTCATTAATAAGAAATCAGGGTAAAGATAAAATCAGCAGGACTTTACAAATACACTAAATGCCAATTACTTTATAGAAAAATGTTATATTTTCCTAGGTCATTTCCTTCTGGAAATAATTAATTGTAGGACACATTAAAGGGCCATTATGTGATCAAGCAAATTTTGCATTTTTATATAAATTGGACAAGTATTAAGACAGTAAATTCTAGTTTTTTTTTTTCCTGTTGTAGTGTCTGTCATGGAAAAAATAAACATGCTTAAGCTGGATAATTAAGGAGCCATAGATGTAATTAATTATAGAGTACTCAAATATTAAAAGTTTTATAACAGGTTTATCATATGAGGAATTGAACCCACTAAAATTTAATTTATGTTTTTTTTCTATCTACAAATGAAATAGACTTTCTTTTTTTTTTTTTTTTTTGAGTTGGAGTCTCACTCTGTCGCCCAGACTGGAGTGCAGTGGCCGCTCCCGGCCACCGCAGCCTCGACCTGCTGCGCTCCGGCGATCTTTCCGTCTCAGCCTTCCAAGTAGCTGGAACTAAAGGCGCGTGCTACCACGCCCGGCTAATTTTTTGATTTATTGTAGAGATGAGGTTTCGCCTGCCCAGGCGGGTCTCGAACCGGCGGGCTCAGGCAATCCACTCGCCTCAGCCTCCCAAAGGCGCGGGATTACAGGCTGAGCCACCGAGCCCGGCTGAAATCGACTTTCTAAGTCGTATTCCTTTTCCATAGTTTGGTAATTGCCCTTTACAAAAAATCAAATAAATAAACCAAACTAAATTAAATAAGCTTCTTTCAGATAATTTCCAAAGGTCATTTTAATCATCTGATCTCTAAAACTATGAATAAAGCATTTATGCATTAAAGATCCTACTTCAAATCCTAATGCAGTGCATTTCTTCCAGAAATGTACAATATATTCATCTTCTTGGTTAAATTAATTCCTAAGTATTTTATTCTTTTTTATGTTATTGTGATTGAATTATTCTCTTAATTTATTTTTTGAATTGTTTAATTTGTTAGGAATAAGAGTGCAACTGATTTTTATATGTTGATTGTGTATTCTGCTATGTTGCTGTATTTAGTTATTAGTTCTAATAGTTTGTATGTGTGTGGAATCTTTAGGGTTTTCTACATAGTGCTTATTTTGAAAAGTAAGCTTGCTCAATTTTTTTTCAATATTGAGACTCAATTCAATATTTTTATCTTCTTTATCAACTTTACACAATATTAAATTAGCATTAAAGACTCACCTGAAAGTGATTGTCTATTTTGTATATATAACTTATTATCACTGTTAATAAAGCAATAATACCCAGAATATATAAACTTCTGTAGTTCAACACAAAAGAATCTGGTCAAAAGAGGGTAAAGAGCTTTAATGGACACTTCTTCAAAAAAGATATAGAAATGGTTAATAAACACAAGAAAAGATACTGAACATCACTAATCAAATGAAAGATGATAAAGAAAAAGAGTAAATGCCAAGTGTTGGTGAGCTTGTGGAAAAGTTGAAAATCTTGTGTACTATTGTTGGGAAGATAAAATGGTGCAGCACAAAATTTCAGGTAGACAAGAGAAATAAACTAAAGAGATATATTATACATCATGGTGACTATAGTTAATAACTATAGACTGAATACTTGAAAATTGCTAAGAGAGTAGACTTTAAATATTCTCAGAACAAAAAATAAATATGTTAGGTAATTCATGTGCTAGTTATCTTGATTTAACCATTCTGGAAATGTATACATATATCAAAATATAATGCTATATATAGTAAATATGTACAAGTTTTATTTGTCCATCCAATTAATAAAGGAAAAACAAATAATACAGTCACTGTAAAAAACAGCATGATGTTTCTTTTAAAAAATTAAAAATAGAAATATCATATGATTTAGCAATTGCACTTCTGGATATACACAAAATTCTTGAAAGCAAGCTCTGGGAGTGGTATTTATACACCCATGTTCATGTCAGTGTCATTCCCATTAGCTAAAATGTGGAAGCAACTAAAGCATATATCAATGGATATGAATAAACAAACTGTGATATAATATGGATTATTATCAGCCTTATAAAGGAAGGATACTCTGACGCTTGTTACAACATGGAGGAACCTTGAGGTGGTTATGCCAAATTAAATAAACAAGTTTCAAAAGACAAATAGTGTATAATTTCACTTATATGAGGTATTTAAAGTACTAAATAGCATAGGGAAGTACAATGGTGGTTGCCAAGGACTTGGGAAAGAGAGATAATGGAGGTGATTTTTTAAATGGATATATATTGTTGGCTTTGAAAGATGAAAAGAGTTCTGTTGATAGATCCTGGTGATGACTGCATAATATTAGTATGCCTAATATCACTGAATTGTATATCCAGAAATGTTTAAAATAATAAACTGTGTGTTATGTGCATTTTATCTCAGTAAATATTAAAAATATGTTAGCTAGATAAACATCTCTTGAAATGCTTTAAAAATAAATGTTGGCATTTTATTTGAATTTTATATTCTTTTGGGTTATATTTGGCAAATTATTCTCATAATATCATACACTATAACATAGTCCTATTACACCAGTGTAGCCCTCATATACCCAAACTGAACTCGCTGTCTACTAGTGTGAGTGAACTGATCATACACTTAGCTGCTGTGGCAAATTGCCACAAATGTTAATAGTTTAATCACAATTTCTCTACTTATCTCATTGTAAACCAATATTACTATTACCACTACTACTAATAAAAACAGCTCATGGGGCGTAACAAGCCTTCCATACACACTTTGAATAGACTTGCTTTTAGCAAATCAGGACATAGAGTGGGCTAGTTACAAATAGAGAGTTAATTTGGAAAAGAAAATAGAAAAGAAAATTTAGCCTCTTCACAAGGGACATATGGAATCCCATCAACTGCCACCATATCATTGTAGTCTCAAAAGATAAACCACCACTAGTGTT
The DNA here is from genome assembly GCA_963574415.1 of Tarsius wallacei. Taxonomy (NCBI): domain Eukaryota; kingdom Metazoa; phylum Chordata; class Mammalia; order Primates; family Tarsiidae; genus Tarsius; species Tarsius wallacei. The sequence continues at coordinate 25,569 of CAUYQG010131195.1, forward strand.
TTCATACAAGGAATGATAATAAACTAATGAGCAAGGCAGGGTTAGAGTAAGGTAAAATATAATTGTTACAATCTCCTTTTCACAGATGATCGGGAGGTCTAAGATGTTAATCATAGCAGCCTTCTCCCATCACTCGTTTTGTCTTCCATTTACCTTATCTAAGCATCTCAGTTAAATAGAGTGCTTTATCTGGTAGGATGATCCAAACTTCCATTCATTTGTGAACTGTGTCCCTAAGTGACTTATCTTTAGTGACTTACCACAGTTTTGTTTTTTTTTTCCGAAGTCATTGAGACTAGAGAGAACTAAGAAGGTTCTTAGTCTCCTGAGTTTACATGTGGTCCTCTTACCTCACTTGTACTTATTGACCAATCATCTCCTGCAAATACAGAAAGTCCCTTTTCTGTGTAAACATTCAGTAGTAGGAAGAGTCCAAAAATGGCCAGAGGACAACATGAGATTCGATCTCATAAGAACAATGACTGAGTTTCCATTAGGAAGCATTCATTCTCTTTTTCTAGAATTCAAATTCTACCCAGCTGGAGGTCACAGAGGAGATAGCAAAAAATTCTTCCTGGAGATTACTAAGTAAGGTAGTAAGCGACCACTTTTATCTTCATAGCTATGTAGGGGACGTATGATATAGTGACCTCTAATTAAGATATACAGTATATATACAACTTTCTGCAAAAGAACAACTCAATCTCATTGAATATCCATAGCCTAGCTGGCCCTTATCTGGGAATTTGTCAGTCTATCTCAGCATCCTCTCATGCTAGCTGTTTCTTAGTGATGGGGAATTGTGGTAACACCGTTGGATTATTCTGTAGATGTGAGCTTTTTCCCATCCTCCTTTGCCTTACAATAAATCCCCTGGTTGGAAATAAGGATATATTTCTGCACAATCCTAAAAAGCATTTGAAAAGGCATATTCTGAGCATATGAATGTTGGTTCAGGCAGAAGTTCTATAGACTGGTAACACAAATTCACACTGAATAACATCTATCCATGCAAGGACAATGTGCTGTCTCCTCCATGATAAAAAGATGGTTTAATGCCACTAGACAGCCAGCTGGTTCCCCTGGGGAACAGTGCCATATTAGGAATTTAGGTCTGAATTCTGTTGCTATTGAGTATTGTAACAGAGGTAGTCAGAGCAGCCAAAGTAAGACTATCTTGTTGAGTCCACATATTAATCCCACCCTTGTTACTACAGTCACTTCATACACAGGGTCTTTTTAAAATTTCTTCTGAGATCAGAAAACCCATTCTATTAACAGAACCCCTCAATGCCATCCCTAACCTAAAGAGAACAATATGTGGGGCATTTCGGGCATGTTGGATGCTTCTTTTACTAATATCTTTGTCAAAATTTTTGGCAGTGTGTGTCCTCTGAGCACTCTTGAAGGGTATGGATAAAGGGTAGCTTGTCAGATTATGCATAAAAACATACTCATTCCACATTTCCATCACTCTGAGCCTATAAACCCTTTTTAAACTAGTGTTTCTCAATTGCAATGTGTATATAAATTGGCTAGAGATCCTGTTCAAATTATAAATTCTGGTTTGGCAGACATAGGATGGGGCCTTCTAGCTGATGGCTAATGCTGCTTGTATGCATACCTCATTTTATATAATTAGACTTTATTGCAATGTCTCTCAAGGTGTGATCCTTTAACAGAAGTATCAGCTTCACATGAGAACTTATTAGAAATCCGTATATGCAGCTCCATCTTAAACAACTTCATAGGAACTTAGAGGATAGGATTCAGCAATCTGTATTTTTAAAAACTATCCATATGATTCTGATGCTTGTTAAAGTTTGAGAATGTTGTTTTATAATATGCTGGAAAAGTTCAGTCATTTTTGCTTTATGAACTGTAAACTAGCATTGAGACCTGGGTTTAATTAACCAGTCTAGCAGTCTATTAATGCCACGTTTCTGTGAGTTAGCCAACACACTACACCCTGAATCCAGAGTGAATGACTTATAAAAAAGAATTCAGACTTAGCAAATTTTATGTTTTACTGTACGTTGTCTGTAGAATTCACTCTCATAATGTGCTTTCTAGGTCCCTGTCAATAGTGTTTGGCAGTATCCTACACCTGCTTTGGAGTATAGATTATCTTGTTTTGGAAAAGATCTTTGTTTCTGCCTGGGCTAGAAGCTAACATTTCTTATGGGCCTGAAAGGTGGTAAAAATGGGTCATGAAAACAATCATCTTCAGTTCATGAGGAAAGTGTCCAAGTACAGTTAGTGCAATGCTATTAAGCAGAAGAGGACTGATTACCTAGAGACTAGACAAAGAGGGAGTGTCTACATTCACTGGACAGAAAGGTTTATAGAATTCAGAGATTTGATGTTATCAGTCTCATAATTTTTCCATCTTATGTTTCAATGTCTCTCTTTTTCCAGTGCCATTTTTCAATGCCATTTATTTAGTTTAAGAAAACCCAAAAGTTTAAAAATTTTAAATGGTCTTGTATCTCTTCAACACATAATTATGAGAAGATGTGAGACTCCTTCAAAATTGCCATGGAGACTATCTGGTCCTCCATGTGTACTCATTGTGTTTTATAGCTGTCAGTTGCACATTTTTCTCATTTATATTTTCTAGGATTGGCAGGAAAGTAAGTATAATAATATTGACTATTATTGCCACAATGATTAATGCTTTAGTCACTTGATAATCCACCACTCTACACCTGTACGTCATCCCATGCCACTACAGGTGCTAGTTTGAGTAATTGTGATACCATGCTTGGTATGAATTAGTCATATGCCATTTGGATCCACCCCCCATATGAATGGAGGTCAATCTTGACTCTTTAAATACATGTACAGTTCACTCCAAGAAACTTATTTTCTGTTTTCTTTTTCTTAGAGACAACTCAAGTACCATTTACTATATTAGCTGGTGTACCAGCAAGAAGATATCTCCCTCAAATTGGGAAAATACAGTGTGGGTTTAGTAAAGAAATTCTTTTTTTTTCTTTTAATTTTTTAATTTTAAAGAGGTGGGTTACAATTCAGGGTTAGGTATACAAATTTTCATTATGCAGGTACCCCTGTTGATGAGATGTGCCCTCCTCCCCTGGCAGATTTCCACTACTGCCAATCCAGCTCCCCCCTTCCACCAGTTTCCCACTACTGCCAAGCCTTTTCTTATAGTATTACGATAGTTGTTCAAGGTCCACTTATGAGTGAGGACATGTGATACTCAGTTCTTTGTTTCTGTGATAGGTTGTTCAGTATTATAGACTCTAAGTCCATCCAGGTTACTGTGAAGTTCATGATTTTGTCCTGTTTTATGGCTATATAATATTCCATCATGAATATGTACCACATTTTTTTATCCAGTTCTCTTTTGATGGGCAGCATGGTTGGTTCCATGTTCTTGCTATTGTGAACAATACTTCAATAAACATACATGTGCAAAAATTCTTTTTTTTTTTTTTTTTAGTTGGAGTCTCACTCTGTTGCCCAGACTTGAGTGCAGTGGCTGCTCCCGGCCACCGCAGCCTCGACCTGCTGGGCTCCAGCGATCCTTCCGCCTCAGCCTTCCAAGTAGCTGGAACCACAGGCGCGCGCTATCACGCCCGGCTAGTTTTTTTTTTATTTATTGTAGAGATGAGGTCTTGCTTGCCCAGGCTGGTCTCGAACCCTTGGGCTCAGGCAATCCACTCACCTCAACCTCCCAAAGGCGCGGGATTACAGGCTGAGCCACCGAGCCCAGCATTAGAAATTCTTAATAGAGGTGGTGAATGAGTATAGGTAAACTATAAGGGGTAATGGCATACACTGGCAAAACAAGGAATATGGAAGAAAAATGCCACCAGAAAAAAAAAAATCTAGAGGGAAAATGTCGCATAACAAGAGCTACATTTAGAGACTAAGACAGTCAACTTGGGGAGAAGATTGGCAACACATACCTGGCTCTTACTCTCCTCTCTCTACTTTTCCCATTGGTAGAAACCAACAGAAAGCCAGAGGGCTCAGGAGCCTTCTGATGTAACTAACACAGCCCTGGGCAAGTGAAGCATGGACATAAAGGGAAAATGAATATATCTGTGCTCTGGTCTACCTAATACAAAGGCAGTCTCTCCTGAATTGGTCTTGTTTGTGAGAATCTGAGGCAATGCATTATGAGACATAGATTCAGGAGAAAATGAGAAATTTATGAAATAAAATGTGAGTGTTTGGTTTAGGAAGCCAAGGGCCATAGAGTATGAAGCATGATAAAATTGTGACATTTGACATCATTTAGTTGTAGTTTCATTTATGGGTCTGTGTAAAATCAGCTTTTCATTATCTAATTTGTACTAGAATATTGGTACTTTGTTTCCATCTCTCTGTCTCTCTCTCTTGACTATCAGAACTGCACATACTTTTCTAAGAAAAGCTTCTGTATTTGTTTATAAACTTATATTATAACTAAAGATTACATTTATGTTCTTAGATCACAGCATGAGTATTCCTGATGTTATACAATCCTACATTTTGCACCAACTTACCATAAACATAAAATATTTTGTTATGTTTTTGTATCAAAGCATACAATATTTCACCATCTAACAGTGCTTTACTAATTTTTTAAATGACAAAAGGACTCATAGGCTACCACTAAGACAGTCTCTTCATTCCCCTGTGAATGTCATGGAGGATCTTTGCTAGGCTGCCTGTTACACCTACCTCAGATTAGGGCAGTGGATTTAGAAGTCTTTAGACTGTTGTTTCTGAAAAATAGATTAAGTATAACTTACTTGGTACCAATTTAGTTTGAATGATCATATGCGGGATGCTCCCCATGTAGAATTTCCTTTCAGGTCTAAAAATTCCCTATATAACTTCATCATGTAGCCCAACAAAGGTATCTTACTCTATAAAGCTGATGAAGAATGTCATTAGTCTGATGACAACACATTCCAAACAGAATGTTCCTTATATGTCATGATTGTGTTTGTTATTGAAAAACTTTCCTTTCATAGAAAAAAAATCATCAAATGAATTGTTGGTACTCCCTCTCCACCCTCTTACCTTACACACTTCTGAAAATACCCCAGTTAGACTTGTATCTCAAAAGTTTTACCATAAAAGATCTTGTCTAGCTGACTAATGACTTCCAGGTTGTTACATTCTGCAATCCATTCTAAATCTTTTGGTCATTTATCTGTCAGCAACATTTCACACAGTTAATCACTCTCTCCTCCTTACTCTTCAATTCACTTACCTTTCAAATCCACATACTTTCTGGTTTATTTCTATTTCATTGTATGTTCCCTCTTAATCTCTCCTGCTCATTCATCCTTGTCTCTATAACTTTATTTTTTATACATCTTCTTTCTTGTGGTCTTATTCGGTTTCATTTATACTCTTAACTCATAACTCCCAAACTTAAATTCACAGTCCAGACTTCTTTCCTTGACTGAAAACCCACATCCTGACTACCTTGTTCACATGTCCACTCATAAGTCTAATAAGTAAATCATAATCTGATCTGATCAGAATGTGTTCTGTCTCGTTCCACATACTTCTGTGTCAGTTCTGCATGTCATTTTTCTCATGTCAGCTACAGACATCTCAATTTTTCCAGACATAAATTATATTACCCCTCATTGACCCATTTTCTCTAATGTCCTATATTTAGCCTGTGAAAAAATTCTATTATATGTAGAATAGATCCAGAATTGAATCCTCTGTCCCCTTTTCTTTTACTACCTTTATTATTACTAATGTGTACCCTTTTGCCTGGATTACTGCAGTATGTATCTAAATAATCTGTCTGTTTTGACCCTCACTCTGCCTCAATTCATTTTCACCACAACAGCCAGAATTATTCTCCCCAAATGTAAGTCAGCTCAAAACTCTGTTATGGCTCCCAGTATCCCAGAAAATAAAAAGACAAATATTTGTATGGTTCTAAAATACCTGTCATGATTTAGTTCTTTCGATTACTAGCCAACAGCTATTTCTACACCATACACCCTCCCAGTGTAACCCTTCTGCTTGTGAACTGTAACTAGAACCTCCTTTTCCAGAGACATAAGCTTATTCCTGTACCATGTTCTGTCTCATACTCCATTATCATTTTCTCAATAAAGCCTTCTCTAACTATTCCATTTAATGACCTAACATACTATATACAACATACTGACGTATTTTTCCACTCCCTCTGACAAGTTTTTCTCCCCTAGTAAACCCCCCTTAATTTCTCTATAGTTTATTAAGAATTGTAGTTTCTTTAAGCAATGGATTTATTTTAAACTTATGGACATTTTGAAAATTGTGGCTGGAAATACATCTCTTTTTTTACAGGCTGTATAAAGCTTTGATTTTGAAGCTTATCTCAGCAGTAATGAGTGAATATGTTATAATAACATGCATTTTAGACTCAGGTATTACTCCATGTTACCCCCAATTTTATTTTCTTCCTTCATTTTACTGTTTATTTATGCTATAATATATCCTATACATATAAAATTATCCAGAAAAACAAGTGTGATATAAATAAATAAATATAATAGGCATACACATTGCTTCTCCTTGTTTTTTGTTCTTGTGGCTGCAGCATCAGATATCTAATTAGCCTTTTCAAAAAAGCAAAATTATCATAAGTGGAAAACAATAAAAAGAGCTTCTCAAACACCATTAGGTGTCAAAGACATTATTTCATCTGCTATAAGAATTAATACTTAGTTAACCAGATATATCTATCCAGTAGTTACTGTTAGAAATAATCAACATTTATATACTTAAGCCTGAATTGTATCCCACATTTTAAAAATTAAATTAAATTAAATTAAATTTTAAAAAGAAATGGTATTCCACTATGAGCTCCACTTGCACCAAGAAACATTTAGGTTCCAAAAAAATCATCTCTCTTTGTAACCCAATAATTTTGCTCTTATGTTTAGAGTGAAGAGAAATGCCTGCACATGCATATCAGAAGGCATATGTATGAGTGTACGTACAAGTATAAGGAAAAACATCTCTGAGATTTGGGAAAAATGAACATGTACATATACATACTCATTCTGTATTAGAAACACATTTATAAGCACATTTTTTCCTGCTAGCAATTAATAATGGGTTAACTTTAACAATGAGTGATGTTTCTCTCTGATATCTTTATAACTATTCAGAAGCATTCATTCTGTGTAGCATGATCCAATATTCATGGACTTATCTGAACATCTGGCATAGCATTTTGCAATCAGAGAGTTCTATTCTAAACTGAGAACTCGAGTTCCAGAAATAAGGGTCAGTTCCTTTTCATTTAGCTGCAGCTTAAACATAAAGTTCAGGTTTCTTCTTTTTGAAAAAAAAAATTGTCCTCAAGGAAAGAAAAAAAAACTGGCATGCACAGCTGTGTATAATAGTAGTCATGTAATTGTATTAAGTAGTAGAGATGAGAGTGGGAAAGAGCCGTTCCCGACAATATTTGAGACTGTGAATCCTGTAACTTATTCTTGGGCTGGACGGTTCTGTGTGATACTTTTGTATTCTTCTATCAGTGTCCCATTTTAACTTAAGTATACTTGTGTTTATATATTTTCAAAGCAATAAATTAATATTTGTGAAATAGTTAGAAAGATATTACTTTTTCTAATCTGCATTAATCTAAATGTTGTCTATTTGTAAATATGCCAAACCCAATCTATTTGAGAGTTTATTTATATGATACTATATGTCCACTGGCAATTAGATGAGGAAAAAATACCAATAAGATGAATGTGAGAAGTACTTGCTAATCCACATTACCATTTTTATTCATTTTATTTATAGAAGGAACAAAAGGATTCAAAATATAGTAAGAGATGTTACTCTAGACTATACACGTTATACATAATTTATGTTCCTTGCCCTCATGTTAAGCATATCTTATGTGAGCAATGATTTCAATATACCAAAGAACTAGAAGACCATGTAATAAATTTTGGTACATATTTTTACATACTAAGTGGTTTCTGTATTGGTTTTGGGTCTATTCAATGATAATCACGCCTATATTACTCTTAAAGTCTACATATTCTCCTCCCCTGTTTTCTTAACATTTTAGATGTAGATCAATATGTTGCTACCATTGCAACTTCAGAGATCATCACTAGAACTCTGGCTTTGTGGATTTTAATACATCCTATTTCCTTCCTACATCTCTACTTTTTTATCTTCAAGCTAGAAAACTCATCCCATAATGCAAAACTATAATGTAAACAATACTAAATTCCTTCTACCCAAGCCTTAAGACTATACCTGGACATCAGATGTCTTAAATATACCACACTAACAGGATACATGTGTCACAACTGACCTACAGATAAAAACATATAAACATAGAGAAAAACACATGTATGTACACATGTTGAGAGAGACAGAGAGAGGAGAGAATGCTGACAAATAAAGAAGCCTAACATTTTACAGCAAGAAGTATAAAATGTAAAATCATCATGGATGCAATGTGACAGAAGGAAATGAAAAGACATAATGGAATTCTTACTTCACCACAATAATAGTGAATATTCATGAACATGTTGCCAGTCTTATTGTCAACTGCAGATTTTGACTAGGCAGAAATGTAATCTTAGTGTGTAAAGGAGAAAGCGTCAGCAGGGTGAAAATGAAGACATACTTTGTTCTACATGAACTTAGCTACTTTGTAAAAGTCTTACTCTTTTCTAGCTCTATAATCTCACACATATTATTTTTTTTCAATAGAAAAGATGATGATACAAAGGATACTAAAGAAGTTTCTCTCATTTCTGTGTTCTTATACAATATAAGATATCAACTAAAAAATCTGCGTTGTTGCACAACGAGAAGGTTGCTGTTCCAACCAGAGTACAGTTAAGGAAAGTATATCATAACTTTTTATCATCAATATGTGATTGAAATTCTGAGTATATTTTTTAAGTTTTGAGAGCGTTTTACATAATAATTTATGATGTTTGACTCACATCCATCTGAATTTAGATTGAAGCACTCTACAAACCTATTTTAGCCCCTGTATTTAAAATCTATATACAACCGGCCTCACTACATGAAAGCTGTCAGCAAAATTTCTGCTCTAAACACACTAGAGCTATGAAGCCAAGTTTCTTTCTAGCTCATGATAGTCACCTTATGAAATTGTAGTGTAGGGCAATACAACTATTTCTCCAGTTTTCATATTATAGACATTAAAATAACTAGCAGCTGAACTACTATGTTGAGTGGCATTTCTTTCTTTCTCAGGAAGGTTTTTGGTAAAATACAGATATAGCATTAATTTCTTAGCACATACCAAATCATTTGCAGGGTGATAGACTCAAAATATTATGTTCACCATGAAAAATAGTAAAACAGTAAAAACTGAATAAAATATGTAAGAAGTGAATTAAATTGAATCATGAATACAAGATTAGGAGATGAACTCAGAAGGAAGACATCTAGGAAAAGATATCAAGTCATTTTTCAAGTTTTGGTACCTTCACAAAATTTTTCATTCACAATCTTTCCAAACGAAACTGGAGTATTTCCACAATATCTTTAAAATATTGTCTGTATTTTCTTATCACAAAACAATATTATGCCTACCATTTGTGATTCACACAAGTGGTTCAAAATCATCAAGCTTTGCCTCATGATTTTAGTACAAAGAGGCCCCCACTTCTTTGAGGAGAAGACACAACACATCAGCTCAATTCTTAAATATCTTATAATATACAATCCTGTAATTATTAATGCACATGACCATTTCCACTTCTAGGTTGCCAAATTTTAATGGGCAGGGTTGTTATAAAATATGCTTTTGTATACCTCATATCACAGCTTAATCTTAATGCATGTTGTAGGATGGGAGGATAAAGGAAAGAAGATAAAAAGAAATAAAGAAGAAAGGAAGGAGAGAAGAAAGGAAAGAAGAAAGGAGGGGGAAGGAATAGAGGAGTAGGAAAGAGAAAAAAATAATACAATATAATGATGTCTAGAACCTACATACAATAAAACTGTAAAACAGTTTTAGCACACAGTAAAACAGTTGCACACAGTCATAACAAATAAACATAAAGAAAAATTAAAAAATAATGATTTTGTCTTAATTTTAACCTGTATAGAAACTCTTAAGTCTTATGTTGAAACAGAAAATTTCTGCCATAAATTACATGGAGTACATTCATTTTTACTTTCTCATTATGTAATATTAAAATATATTATATGTAGACTTAGAAGATAAACACAAAGAAAAGGAAAAAATTAAAACTTTTTTTCACTTGTTGGTGAATATCATTCCTGTTTATCTATTTGTTTGTATATGCTACACATACACATGTACACACCACATAGAGTAAGTCCTCGTTTAATATTATCATCAAGTTATTGGAAACTGTGACTTTAAGCAATACAACATACAACAGGTCCATGAATAATGTGGTACTTTCCTTACAACTTTGACGGGGGAAAAAAAGGTATTGTTATGTGTCATTTTTGCTTAAAGTTCAAGTTTCCAGGAATCTATAGAGAACATTAAGTGAATAGATAGGTAGATAGATAAATAGATAGATAGAAAGATAGATAGATAGATAGATAGATGATCGAGAGATGTGTGTGTGTGTGTGTGTGTGTGTGTGTGTGTGTGTGTGTGTGTGTGCATGTATCTAGGTATGGTTATACCAAATATTCTGACTTGTAATAATGTGTTTTTATCTTGTAATCCTATACGAATACCACATCGTCCAATGCATTTAATTATGCTGTAACTTATGATGTGATTTATTAAGTCACATAAGTATATAAAATACTTTATAGAGTATGAGTGTTGAACACTTATTTTAGATAGATTATAAGAAACTGTGTATGGGGGTGAGATGAGAAAGTAAACCGGTATCCTTATGGGAAATCAGAATATGCCACCCCAAAATATGTTTCTTTGGCATAAAGGTTGTTGAGCTGAAGGCAATTAAGAAGGAGCAGATACTGGAAAGCTCTCTGCTCTCCCTCTATTTACCCAAAAGCAGGGCATACATTTAAAAAGATGAAAGATAGCCTACCTCCTCTCTCAACCAGGTAGAACAAATGTAAACCACTAGAGAGAACTTTAGACTCTTATAGACCGGGAGATGGCATCATCTACGTTCACAAGCTTTACTAAGTAGCCGTTATCTGTCAGTTATTTGCCTTACTATAAGTTGTTGCCTTTATAGAGACTCAAAGGTCTTTTCCTTTGTCTTGTCATTTATCTAAAAATATACTATTTTTGTTCATTGATGCAATTCAAAGCCATCTCTTTGAGAACTACTCCTATGTATATACGTAGGGACTAAGTAATGTTAATAAACTTCTCTTTTTCTCTTGTGAATTTGTCCTTTAGCACATGGGTCTGTTTCAACCAAGAACTTATAAGGACTGCAGAAAAAAATATTTTTCTACCATACATATGTATTTCATATTTTCCTGTTGAGAGAACTGGGTACTGATACAGAATGCACATTTCATTCTCTTTTCAGCAGCATTCTTTTGATAAACTTGCATTATAATTAGTTTCTCTGTTAGACATTGAAGTGGCATATGAAGAAAAAGGGCCACTTTTTAATTTTGGAATTTAATGTGCCAATATACAGTAGAAAAAAACATGAACATATTTTGAAATATATGTCATGTCAATCATAAGACATATCCTAATAACATGTAGAATCAAGAATACTAAGACAAACATAATGACAGTGTTCAGAATTCAAAATATAAGTTTAACAAAATGGTGACTCGACAATCCAAGCATGAATATGAGAAGTCTCTGTTCCAATATATTCTTTCAAAATATTTTCGTAGTGGAATATATCCACAGAAAAGTTTAAGGAGGAGGACCTATGTATTACAAATAATTTTTAAACCAGTCCAGGCATAACATAGATGGTGAGATTTTTAAGGTGCTTATGTGAATGTTAGACTTACCTCTGTGTAACTTACTTTATTTTTAACTCGATTTAATCAGATTTCATACATAAAAAATAATCAAACTTAATTATTTATTTCTTCCTGAAATATATAAAGTGCTCATGATTTTTAACTGTTTTATTACAACAGCAATAAAAACACTATTAAAGAAAATAATTTCTTACTTATAAAAACTTTCATAGATAAAAAATTACCACTAATGCTCAGAAACAATGACTAAAATTTCCACCTCTAGCAATTTTATGTACAATATAATTCTGCCGACCATGATAGCCAATATATTACAGCTTAGATACAAAGTGAACAATGATAAAATCCATCTGTTCGGGGAATTTTTAGAAAAAGTTAAAAACATTTAGGTGATTATACCTTCAATTTTAAACTAATGAAAAGTCATGTAAACTTTCACCCTTCAAAAATGTTTCTTTCTCCCACAGCTTATTCCTGTGCCTCATGAAAAAACAAATATCAATCAAACAAAAACTGATATTAGAACTTGCATCATTTTATTTGCTGTTGATTTACTGCTAGTATATTTGGTTTATATCAGAAAACAAACTAGTCTTCCAAAAAAATTGCTATTGATTTCTTTTAGACTGCAAATTATTTTGCAATATGTGTTTGGCGTATATGACTTCCTTTCTGATTTCTTTAACACCTCTTTCTTAGAGGGAAAGCATTTTCTTTAAAATAAACATCATGTATATATAATCACATATATCTTTCCCCACATATGTAAAAGAACTTTAAAAAAGAAACCGGTTTAGTAAAAACTGTGCCACCTGCTCTCATGATGAAGAGATTGCTAGACAACTTTTGTAGGACACAAAAAAGACATGACTGAATTTCCGGATATAACAGTAAGCCCCTACCTATATAACAGGAGAAAATAATTAAAGATGAGAGGCTTGGAAGGCTTGGAAACCAAGAATTTGAGAGGAAAGGGATGTTAAGGTCTGATGAGTTCACCTTACTATGAAAGAGGTATCAGATTATTTGCATTTCTGAGCTTGATGAGAAGAACTTTAAGGAGGTCACTCTAAGAATAATTACAGTTATGGGAGTTTAGAGAAGTCAGTTTACTGGTGTTTGACTCACCCTTGACAATCTTAAAGGATAAGAATCCAGATGTAAGGGCTTTGCAAATTAAAAGGCACTCTAAAGTGGGTCTAAAGTGGATATTTCATGGCAGCAGATATTAACCATACACAAAGGAGATAATCTCAAGTCTGGCCCAAGAGTCATGAAAAGGAGTAAGAAGATCTCAGCAGAAAGATGCTGAACTGTGCAGTCATATTCATAGCAACAGTACAAGCAAGTTACTAGATGGAGAAAGCTTTGGCCAAAGAACTGCCATTAAGAGCTATCCAAAGTTGCGGTCCCCAAATAATCTACCAAAGTGGTCCACAGTCTCAGGAGTTGCCAAAACAACCCAGGATATTATGAAAGTGAGAACTTTCTTCTTTATCTCTCTTACTTTTCAAATCTGAAGGGGTTGAAATACATTATTTAAGAAGCTGAGGAAACAGGAAAGAATAAGGCAGAAAGAGAGCAAGGTTGTCAAATGCCAGAATCTAAGTCAGTCAGGAAAAATGATGCCTACTGAAGTGATATTCTTAGAGAACAAATAAAATTTATTTCAATCAAACCTTGCAAATCCTACATGTTTAATGTATTTCAGAGCAGGAGATAAGTATTTGTCAGATTATAGTATTATAAAAAAAAACTAGAGAAATGGATATCATTAAAAGTCAGTGAATCTTCAATGCAATGTAAAATGGAAACTATTTTAGTAATACATATTTTTAATAAAGTAACTTTAAAATAGAAATTCTGAAGGTGAACAAATATTCCTGTTTTATTAAAAAATGAATGAAACCACTTCCACTATCTTTATTTGTTTTTTCAGTGTACTAGCCCTAATTATTTCATTACCAATTTACCATTGATAGATATATGATACATACATTTTCATAATGTATGTCATATGTATTTAAAAAGATAGTTACACAAGTCATCCTTTATTTTCAAACCACATTTCAGACAAAATACAATTGCAATGGATTATGAATATGCATCAGAAATTAATATTCTGAATAACATGTACTCTTCAAATTCCCTCAATAAGGCTACAATAGGAGCCTGATATAATTTTTTATTCTTGCACAGTGAAAGTTAATTAAAAGTTATTTATTCATTATCAAACTATCATTTCCATGACAAAGACTAGAGGAAAACAAGCAAACAGAGCGCAGATTTCTTCTAGGCATCTGCCAGCAAATATTACCAAAAAGTAAACAAGAAAAGAGAGAGGAAGAGAGAGAAAGAGGGGGGGGGGGGGAGGGAGGAGATTGAGAATATGTTTTACACAGATAAAGTAAATTGAATGCCGTAATTAATTTGTTAAGAGGTAATTCATTTTTTAGTGAAGAAAATATGGCTATAATGAGAAATTAGAATTTAGAAGTGTTCCATGATTTTCAATGCAAGACATGCATTTTTGAAACCTTTGATAATTAAGAGGTTCAAAAACATTTGAGTCACATTTGTGAAAATTGGAAAGCAATTTTTTTTTTTTTTTTTTTGAGTTGGAGTCTCATTCTGTCGCCCAGACTGGAGTGCAGCGGCCGCTCCCGGCCACTGCAGCCTCGACCTGCTGGGCTCCGGCGATCCTTCCGCCTCAGCCTTCCAAGTAGCTGGAACTATAGGCGCGCGCTACCACGCCCGGCTAATTTTTTGAT